>JAJPUD010001681.1:66502-202717 GCA_023553655.1 Myrmecobius fasciatus | reverse complement strand
TTTTTTTTTTTTTTTTAGACAGCATGGATATCTCTTTAAGGTAGGGAAAAAAATGGCGGCTGAAACGGCGGCTGAAGATTTTGCCTTGGGGCGCTTCGGCGAATTAATTTAAGGTGCTGGGCCTGTGGGGGCTAGGACTAAGCCCAAATTACTCCTTAAACAAGGCAAGTTTGCCAGAACACCTGCCCCCAATCAGGGCAGAGTGTCCCGAGTGCCTCAGATAACCTCCAGGTGTTTGGAATTTGGAGTTTGGAGTTTGGAGTTTTTGCCAGGCTGAGCTGAGCTGAGCTGAGTCCCACCCTCACATCCGGCCTCCATCAGAGTTCTCTGACACCGGAGTCCTCTGTTTATCCCTCTGTCCGTGTTAGACAAACCTGATGTGAAGTTTTTCAGAGATATCTTCAAGCAGTATCCAAATATTTCCTGATTCGTTGACTTGAAGATCAGTTCAGAGGCTTATTTTATTGTTGATTTGAGAGAAGGTCGGAGGAGGACGCAGAGAGTCACCTTTTCACTCTGCCATCTTGGCTCCGCCCATATTTCTTGCTCCGCCCATATTTCTTCAGTCCCTTATTTTTTTTTAATGAGAACTATTAGTGTAAGGACCTCTAATCCTGGGTTTGGGGGATGGTGCCTCTAACTTCATTTCAGCTCTTTCCTCTGACCTGGAACCCCAAACCAAAAGTTCTATACTCTTTGAAGTGTTCACAGCCAGCAGCATTCCTGCCCCACTGCTTCTGCACTCACAAGGGATGTCCAGGACAGAGTCTCTACAGCACAACTGGACTTGAATTCCCTATCAGCCAAAGGTTCTCTCAGTCTTCCCAGACTCAAACCACCCACTCCCCCTAAATATCTAGGTAAATTTCTGTAGTTTGGGCTGAGGCTACCTCAAACCCAAAAAGCCTCAGGGCTCCCCATTGGCTATTTCTGTGGAGCTAGCCTAGAGGTGTTAACACTACACACTGATTAAACTTCAATCCTAAAGTCAGCCTTTCAGTCTTCTTGGATTGTCCCAGGAGGACCTCTGATTTTATTTGTCTTTTGTTTGTTTGTTTTAATCAGTCTATGTTCATCCAGAGTTTGTTTTGTTTGTGAGGGAAATCTGAGCTTGAAATTTTCTGACCTACTCTGCAATCTTCTTAGAATCCTTCCCCCCCCCCAAATAATTCTTCTATAACTAGTAGCTAACTTTAATATAGCATTTTAAGGTTGGTTACAAGCTATATGCGTGTTATCTCAATTCATTCTCGCAACAATCCTTTGAGGTAGATTAGGGTTAAAATTGAGGCTGAAGAGGGTAAGTAAGTGATTTGCCAGGATCACATAGCTGATATCTGAAATAGGATTAGCCACTTGCCACATAGCTATTTTAATTGGTCCCAGAGGATAGAATGAGTGCAGACCTCTGCTCTCCTTTGTTCTCTCTGGCCCTGGTTCCTATGGGGAACAGACACTTCATTCTTTTTACTTTGCATACCACAATACTAAGCAAGTCTTGGTTAAAAGCAGTCTTCTTTTCTACTTTCCTACTCTTTCTTCATTTGCTTCCCTTCTGGTTAAATGACAACTTCTTTCCTCATCTAACTTTCAGTCTTGGAGAAATACTTACTGTTGTAGAAACTAAACTTTAAGCTACTGGGGAATTTCCATAACTGTAGTAATAAATGATTCTTTCTTGAAATATTGGGATTTTTTATGCTTTTGTGTTGATGACTGCAGCACATTTTTTTTCAATATTACTGTCTTCTCTAATAATAATAGGTCACAATTGCCTAAGACATTTTCATCAACTAATTTTAGTAATGTAATTGCCGGGTAGTTAATATTGCCCACCATTAAAAAATAATATCCTGAGTATTTTAAATTAAATGAATTTCTAGGAACTAATAAAATTTGTAGTTCCCTGTATTGGAAATGAAGAATTAAATCAAGTTTCTTTTTTATCTTTTAGAAAAGTCCTAAGAGATCAATATCTGCATTTAATGTTACTTTGCAAAGAGATTTACTATTACCAATGATACCCGATGATCTGCAAAGTAACCTGCATGAAATAATGATTCTGCAAGAGCATGTTTTAAAGACTATGGCTTATGAAACAAAAGAAGACATTAGTGCTGATGAAAATTTGAATGTGACTGAACCTTCACATTTACAAAATGAGTTAATCCAGCCCAGTGAACAAAAGGAAACTATTCATCTAGAATCAGCTGGAAAAACAAGAACTAGTTACATTCTTTTTCCTAGGAGAAAAAGAAGGAAATTGAGGAAAAAGCTGAATATTGAAAAAATAAATTCAGTGCTTAAAGAATTATCAAAGCCTCCAAAGACTCTTGAAAGGTTTGTTTGTTTGTTTTTAATGATCATTATTTTTTAAAAGAATGCACTTAAACTTATGTCTTTAAATCTCTGGATTTCACATTTTAAAAATGTCAACGCTATATACTTATTTATGTAGGTGTATGTATACATGATCATAAAATATATTACAATATAATTGATAAGGTATGTTAAAATCTTTGTTAAAGAAAAATCTATTATCGAGATAATATATGAAACACTTTGTGACTTTGTGTAATATAAATGTTAGCATAATTAAAAATTTTATTTTCCAATATTTGGAAACTAATATTATAGTTAGTTAATTGTATAGTTTAAATATATCTCCCTTGAACTTGTAGAGGAAGATAAAAGTTGTCTGTCTTCTTCAAAATACCTGGTTATATTAAAAAGAAAGCAGGTAGATGGGGTAAGAAGGCAAAAGAGACATTTTGCTTCCTTAGAGAAAAAAATCAAACCTATTCAATTGTTTATTCACTGAATTAATTAGTATTTTTGCTTCTTTCTTATTAACAAATTGTTTTATGCCAAATTGTTTATTTTACTTTATTTTTGTTAATAGTACACAAAATGGCTATGCTTATAAACATGAATTGACTTACTATAAGGAAGAACTGAAATACCATATGTACGAGAAGAAATTTTTAAAACACTCTTTTCTTCTTTGTCTTGAAATGTTTCTTGTAAGTTCAAAACACACCACTTAAAAGTAAATAAAGAGCATAGTTGATTGAAAGATGAGAAAGTCATAAGTACCTAGTCATATGAAAACAAGTATAAATGACAGTGGTTTAAAGTTAGTGACCAGGGAAACAAAATTAGTGGCTCTCTACCATAATAAGGATAGCTTACAAAAAATTAGGTCATTTCTGTGGGAGTCTTTACTGCCACTCATAATTATCAATTCCACTTTTTAAAAAGATTTTTCTTTTTTTAAAAATTATGACCCCAAGAAGCATCATTAAACATTAATATTTCTTTATATAAAAGAGCAGAAAAGACTGCATTTGATACTGTAAAGCTCTGTGACATTGTATATATATATATGTATACACATACACATATGTATTTATATATACACACATATAACATACGTGTGTGTATTTCAAATTTTAACAGGTAGTTGCAATACTGTGCTTCTGATGTCTGCCCCTTTTAGACTTCTTTTTGCTCTCTTTTAAAAAATGATTCACTGTTAAACTTTTTTCCTTTATTAACATCATTTCCACTGGCCACTGCTACCCTCCTTAATCCTCCCAAACATCCTTTCTAACAAGTATAGAGATACTACACATTTGCCTTGTCTGAAAATATATATTTTGTCCTGCACCTCTAGTTCATTACTTTCTTTCCAAGAGATGGGAAACATGAATGATTATCAATCTTCCAGAGACATGATTCCATGATTCATAGTTCTTAAATCTTTCATAATAATATTCTTTTACAACATTGTTATTATTGTATAAATTGTTCTTCTAGTTTTACTTGTTTCACTTTGCATCCATTCATATATTCTTTTCAGGTTTCTCTGAATCTGTCTCATTTCTTAAGGTACAATAGTATTTCATTAGATTCACATATATAATTTGTTTAGCCATTCCTCAGATGACAGACACCCACTTTGTTTCTAATTTTCCTCTTTCTTTGACTTAGTTAGGGTATAATCTTAGTAGTGTTATCTATGACTTGATGGATATGCTCAATTTAGTGGCTTTTTGGAGTATTTTGAGCTCCAGATTGATTTCCAGAATGGTTCTGCACTCCTGGATTAGATGAAGAAAGTTTTTTTTTTCCTTCTTTATCATTTGTATTTGTGATATTCTTTCCAGATTGTTTTTAAGGAGTTTGTGTGGAAGAGATGAGTTTCCTTATGGCTTTTATGTCACCATATTAAATGGATGTCCCTATCATATTTTGTGTTCAAGTCTTTCCAAGATACTTTTAGTATCTACTCATAATCCTCTTCTTCTACCCCAGATCCATAGAACTATACATTTACCTCATGTCAAATCCTGCAATTATTATGAACAAATCTTTGGTGTATGTCCAAATAAAAGATTTAGTATGTACAATAACTTTGGACTTCTTTCTATATCCATTACATACCTATTCTATTATACATTTCACTTGAGTTATTGTCATAAGAATCATTGTCAGAAATCAGTTGTCTGTACCCATGTACCTGAATGGTACAACTTTTTTACCATCATCTCCCAACAAATCCAGAGGACTCTGTCAACAAAGTTTTCACAGAGAAGATAACATTAAGGTTCCTGTGACTACAGACCATAGAGAGCAGTAGGTGTAACATAGGAAGAACAATATTGGTGAATTTGCCCAGTAATTTGCTAAAACTATTAAATATACAGGGAAAATATATAAATTATATTTTCAAGTGTCTGTTCTAAAATGTTTGAGTCTCCCTGCAAGTTCTCTGTCATTTTTCATATGAAAATTTTTCTTTTGATTTTTAGTGATCTTGATTTGTGAGGAACTATTGTTGCAGTAAAAAAAGACCACAGTTGAGCCAAACCAGTAGAAACGTAATTTTGCAAGTCACAAACATAGTCGAGAAAGCAACCTCTTTCCAAATAGCATTTGTTTTGTAGGTGGGCTATTTTGCATTGCAGTCAAAAGTAGGATTATCATCAGATATTATTATTACTTAGAAGCAACCTCAGAAATGGGAAGAGATTAAGAGAATTAATGCAAAGATAAACATGGTCTTCTTACTTTACATGGAATGGAAAATGGAAAGTTTCCTCAGCTCTAAGATAGAATTACTCATTCGATAACGGTAACATATAGGGCCTACCAAAAATTACAGTGTGATACATATTGCCTTATTTTAAAAAACCCTTTTATAAGCCCTTTCCAGTTACGAATCTAACCTTACCAAAATATTAATAAAAATACATTTAAATATACACATCATTTTATAATTGATATTTCATTGAAAAAATGTCTCTAATTTATCCTCTTTGGGATGAAGAAAGTGACTTAGATTGCTTAGAAAGCAATTCTTCCCACTGTTCCCAGGAAATGTTTTGTTGTATGGAGAAGGAAAATATAAAATTTTAAAATCTAAATGAATCATACTGCAATCTAATTTGATGTAAGATAGGAAAGCTTGGTCTTCTCCTCTTTCTGTGAATAGAACTTCAAATTCTCATTCTCATCCTTTTGTCTAATTTTACTAATTTTACTAATATTACTTTTTCTTCCCAACTCTTCAGTAGGCTTGCACTTTTTCATAATTCTAACTATGGCCTATAGTTAGTGGTCTTCTCAATTCTAATTTTAACTTTGCCACTTTACCAAAATGAAATGTCTTGGGAATATTGGAAATCAGACTTGAAAGAAATACTGATTTCACTACTTCAGTATTTAATATTCTTAATATATGTAATTTGTTCACAGCATATCTATATTCATAGAATTTGTACCACATATTTACATGTATATAAAAATTCCCTTTTATTTAGTGCAAATGGATTGTTATAAGTTACATAAATTATATTCATATAATTTGGCTTTGATAAATAATAACTAAGAAAAATTGGCATATAGTTTAATTAGATTAATTTATCAAGTATAGAAAAATGAATTTTTTGAGTAAAATTATTATTTTTAAAAATTTAGATCAAAATCTCTTGTCATTCTTCGGGAACAGAAGAAATTTTTTCTCCAGGTGCCTATATATGTCCGTCGAAGTCGTTGCCCTAGTCTGCCTGCTGTCCTAAATTTTGATGAATTTGTCCAGAAGCATGGTGGAATTCCAAAAAATACTGACCCTCAGCAATGGGTTTTGGACTTCTGGGTTCAAGAATTACAAGATACACTTCCAACTAAAGAGTCAGAACATGTTGAGAAGAAAATAATTCAAATTCCCATTGAGCCAGTCAAACTTCCAGAAGAAAAAAAAGTCCTAAAAATAGAATTAGATGATTTTTCAAATCCAGAACTCTCTGAGGATGATAGAAAGCATTTAGAGTCTGAAATAGAGAGCCTGACTAAAGAAATACAAGAGAAAAAAAAAATGGCTGCTTTGCAATATTGCCGACGTGGAGCTATTTATAGGAAGTTAGGCAAATTAAAGAAGGCCATGAATGATCTACAAGAGGTAAATTTCATCCAAGTGAAACACATCATGTATGCTTGATTTTTATCATGATGGCAGTTTGTCACTTTGGGAAATTAATATATTTGTAACATAGAATGTATACTTTAATGTTCAAAATGAAGATATATTGAATGTCCTATACTGGCCACAGGTTCTTAACTTGTCCAAGGACCAACCTATTTAAATATGAGTAGACTGCTTATGAATTCAGTAATGAGTTTTTTGGCTGTAGTAGCCTAAAAAATTTAGGACATGACCCTTAGACCATTTCACATCTACTGTCAAACAGTGGTGGACAGACTAAAAACAAAGGGAGGGGAGAAACATAACTGCCCAAATCCTTAAATTTTTAGATCATCTATACTCATCACTGTATTAGTGCTACAACTATATGATTCTTGTTCAATAACTGAATTAACATACTACTGAAATAAATGAAGGGAATATAATTTTTCATCTTCTCAAATGAAGATCAATATTTAAAAAACTTTAGGAGATAGTTTACTATAGAAAGTATGCCAGATTTTTAGTCATAGATGATAGCTTCAAATCTGTTAATTGCTTATAATTCTGAACTTGAGCCTAACTTTCTTCATTAAAAAAAAACAAAAACAAAAACAAAAACCTCAATTCTTTACTGGGTGGTGGTCACAGAAAGATACTTCCCATAACATGGGAAGTGATCATTTTATTCTAGCATGGGCAGATTATATATAGAATATTGTATTCGATTTGGGGAATAATGTTTTTACCCTTAAGGTCTGGGGAAGTAGCTTTCCCCTCACTGGAGCATTTTGAATGGAAACACTTGTCAGTGCTATTGTAGAGAGAATTCTTGGTCAGATATGATATCCTCTGATGTTCCTTCTCACTGTATGTAGTTGATTCCCCTTCTAGTTCTGGATCCTATAAGTTTATTAATATTACAATTAGAATAGTGCTTTTCAAGTTTTATTTTAAGATTTACCAAGTAAAATTGAATTTAATATACTTAATTTTTTTCTCTTAGGCTATATTCTTAGAACCTCTGTTACTTAATGCTTACTGGCATCGACATTTCATATATCTTTTCCAAGACAGAACTGCTGATGCTTTAGATGACTTAAATTATATAACTAAACATAATAAAAGTAATGCAGGTAGGTTTTCTATAGAGATAGTAAATGTGTGAATTCTGCCTTTTCCTTTTTTTTAACAGTCACTGTAAAAAACTATGTTTTGGGAGGAAGCTAGGTGGGCACACAAGTGCTAAGCCTGAAATCAGAAAGACATGAATTCAGATTCTGTTTCCCATACTACCTGTTTAATACTGGGCAAGTCACTTAGCTTGTGTCTTCTTCAGTTTCCTCAACTATCAAATGAGGATAATAATATCAGCTACCTTCTGTGTAATTGTGAAGATCAAATAAGATATTTGTAAAGTGCTTAGTGTGGGACCTAGCACATAGTGGGTGCTATATAAATGTTATTATTATTATTTTTACTATTTACAAATGTGAATGTTAAGGTAAATGTCTATGAGTTATATATTTTTCTATCTAGATACATTTTCAAGTTCAAGGTTGTTGTCTTCAAGTAGAGACCTCAAAATCTGAAAGATTTTGCCTTTAAATTTATTTAATTATTTATTTACTAGCCAATTTTTAAAAAATTTTGAGTTCCATATGGTCTCCTTCCCAACAACTCTCTCCCCAACCCAATGAGATGCAAACAATATATCAATTCTATATATGAAATCATACAAAATATTTTATATTAGCCTTTTTGAGGAAACTTTTATATCTAACTAAATGTATATATATCATTCCCTCTTTAATCTAGTTCTGATGAGAATAAAATTCCTGTTACTGGTGCCCTACCCTATCCTCCCTACCTCTGAAAGTTCTTCCATTCACATCTCCTTTCTATGGGAAAATTTGCTCCATTTTACTTTTTCCTACCCAATTTTAATTTTTTTTTGGATAATCCCATCATAATCAATTCAGCTCCAAGTCTTCTTTGTATATTTTTAGTGCTCCCATAATGATAACATTCTCAAGAGTTACACATATCATTTTCCCATATAAGGTATAAATAATTTAACCTTATTAAATTCCTTATGGTTGTAATCCCTTTGCTCTTGTAACTCCTTTGCTATTCAGAATATCATATTCCATCTCCTTTGGTCTTTTAATGTAGAAGCTACTAAATCTTGTGTTATCCTGACTGTAGCTCCTTATCATTTGAATTGTTTCTTTCTAGATGTGAGTAATATTTTTCTCTTTGACTTTCTCTTTGAAATTTAGCTATGATATTCCTATGAGTTTTCATTTTGGGATATCTTTCAGGTAGTGATTGGTAAATTTTTTTCAATTTAGTTCTAAAACTTCAGGATAACATTCCTTAATAATTTCATTAACTATACTTTTTTTAAATCATAACTTATAGATAGTTCAACAATGCTTAAATTATCTCTTCCAATCTATTTTACAGGTCATTTGTTTTTCTAATGAGATATTTCATATGTTCTTCTTTTTTAATCTTTTGATTTTGTTTTATTATTTCTTGATGTTTTATAAAGTCATCAGCTCCCTCTTGTCTAGTTCTCATTTTTAAGAGTTATTTTCTTCAGTAAGTTTTTTAATATCTTTGTCCAGTTGGTTGACTTTCTTTTCATATTTTTCTTGATTTTCTTGCATTGGTTTTATTTTCCCAATTTTTAATCTGCATCTCTTTTTGATTTTTAAACTCCTTTTAAAGTTCTTCCAATAACTCTCTTTGGGCTTATGAACATTTTATATTTTTATTTGAAGTTTTACAAATAGCTGTTTTGACTTCATTGCCATCTTCTAACCTTGAACCCTGATCTTTTCTATCACCATAGTAATTATCTATGGTTAAATTCTTTTTGTTGCTTACTCATTTAAAAAAATAAATAAAACTGCCTATTTCTTGGCTCTTAAAGGTATTTTAGGGTCATGCTCTTCTTCCAGGGTTTAAGGCATAATGTCTTGGTTTCAGGGGTTTTTTGTGTTGTTGTTTTCGGAGAGCTATTGAGGGTTGTGGGGAAAGTTATGACTTTTTGTTTTTCCAATTTTTTTTTCAAGGCCCACTTGTCATCACTGCTCCTCTGGCTCACATTTTGGTATCTAAGTGATATCAGGTACTCCTCTCCACCTCTGAACTGCTCCTCTCCACCCCTATCAGTACAAATACTCTCACTCCTTGCAATCCAGAATACACCACAGGTGTACTTCTCAACCACAAGCATCAGTTTGCCCAGTTTGCCAAAATCAGAGACCATGCTCTTCTGTGAGTGACCGCAATCATTTGGGTCCCCAGCTCTCCACAACTTACTCACCCCAAAGTCACTGGACAATTGGAACTGGTTTGAAGCATTTCATTGTTGAAGAGAGCCATGTCCATCAGAATTGATCGTCATACAGTCTTGTTGCTGCGGTGTATAATGATCTCCTGGTTCTGCTGATTTCACTCAGCATCAGTTCATGCAAGTCTCTCCAGGCCTCTCTGAAATCATCCTGCTGGTCGTTTCTTACAGAACAATAATATTCTATGACATTCATATACCATAATTTGTTTAGCCATTCTCCAATTGATAGGCATCCATTCAGTTTCCAGTTTCTTGACACTACAAAAGGGGCTGCCACAAACATTTTTGCACATGTGGGTCCCTTTCCCTCCTTTAAGATCTCTTTATACAAGTTCTCTTTTGTTGTTGTTTTATGTTCATTGTATAGCTTGTTTCTTGACTCTGAACTTTTATGTTAAATTTGGGCTCTGCTCACTAGAGGATGGGGAGGCACTGTCCTAATCTTTACACTTTTTTGTACTACTGTTTTCAGGACTAGTTCTGGGGGTCTGCTTCCAAGATGGTGTTATCCTGAGGAAGACGTGGTCATTGCTCTCCTGTTCTATGCTCTGGTCTTTACTAAGAAAAGGCTTCTGCTCCCCTGCAACTGCAAACACTAGCACTCTTCTTAGCCTTGGAACTATGAACTAGGTACTCTAAAGCCACAAGTTCTAGTTGTCCTCTTGGTCCCAGAACTGTATCCCTTGTGACCAATCACAAGCATTCTTCCCCATCCTGGAACTATATATGGGCAATTAATTTGCCAATTACTACTAGCTGTACCAGTGTCAGCAAAGGGTCCACTGTAATCTCTTTCTGACCAGTTGTCCAAACATCTTATTGTCTCTGGGCTGAGAACTCCAGACACTGCTGCTGCTGCTGCTGCTGCTTGCTACTGCCAAGCACCATTTGTGCTCCTGCTACCCTTCAGGCCAGCATGCACCCCAGTGTTACAGAGCAATCCTGTATACTTTCTCCTTTTTAAAATTTTTTTTTCTGCTGAGGCAATTAGGGTTAAGTGACTTGCTCAGGTCACACAGCTAGGAAGTGTTGTGCATGAGGCTAGATTTGAACTGAGGTCCTCCTGACTTCAGGGCTAGTGCTCAATCCACTACACCAATTAGCTTCCCCTCTCCTGTGTACTTTTTAAGCTGTCTTTGGATGGAAATGTGTCTCCCTCTGAGATTTTGTTGACTCTGCAGCTCTAAACGTTGATTTGAGATTTTTTATTTTAAGATCAAAGTTATTTGGAATAGAATGCTGGAAGAGCTCAGCTGGATTCCACTGGATTTCACCATTTTAGCTCCTGAAAAGAGTTTTAAAGAGAAGTTTATTAGGTCACTTGGTAAAGGAGAGTGAGACAGAAAAGAGGAATGTTCCCCTCTTATCTAGGCGCTGAAAGGTTCACATTATATAGGATTTAGAGAAAAATTTCTGCAGAGGAGACACACTTGAATCATCTGATAAACTGATTACAATCATCTCCCTGAAGGGACTCAAAACACAAGCTTGGGGGAAGACCTTAAACAAGTCCTGGGTATGAAAACCCTTACATAAGACTGCTTTAGGTGAATCCAGGACCTGGGGGAACTCAAACACTTTGTTGCCATCTTTAGCATTCCCAGAGAGTTACTGGGGTCAGGACACATTCTGATTGCAGATAACCTTTTATCACATAAGGTTGAGTTTAAACAGTATAGTAATTTTTTTCAACCAATATAAATCATTTTTTCCTACAGGATTCTGAGATAATCTTAGCTTTTGCTTACATATTAGTTTTATTTTGAATTTATATTCTGTCCTTCATATAAAAATAATTATTCCTTTTCTCTACCCAACTCTAAGCATAAATGATTTCCGGAGTTATTTTTCTAACAATGTCACATTTTTTACTTGAAATTAATAGACCATTCCATCCTGTGATTAAGAAACTACAGATTAGAGATTGGTTTGAAGACAATTCTAAAACATCCCATCTTAGGAATCAAACCCATGACACTGGCTTTATTAACATCATGTCTAGCCAACATGATAATTATATATCATCATAAGGCTAAATTCACGACTTCAAAATTGTATTGTTCTTTGAAATATATAACAAACAATTAAACTTTTAAATTGTGTTAGTAGTTTATTAAACGTGGGGGAAATTGGGCATTTTTCAATTCTTTAAAAAAATTCTAAATTTAAGATCTTTTAAGGAAAAATAAAGATATTGAGGAAAATTTTTTTCTTGAAACACTAAATTTTATCTCATTTTATTGTCTTTAGATGTCTATTTATCGAAGGCTGAAATTTTCAAGAAAAGAGGTAATTTTACATTGACACTGCTAAATTACACTCAAGCAATTAAGTGTAGGCCTACAGATGATGACATCTATTTCAAGAGAGCTGAGATACTTGATATAGAAAACAAATTACTTGCCATGGGTGATTATTCCAAAGTGAGTAAGTTTTCCCTCATATCATGCTAGTATTTTTTTATTTTCTATCTTTATGCCATCTTTTATATCTTTATATAGAGAGAGTATTGTCATGATAAGAACTTCCTGAAAGTCTTTGTATGAATAGGTATTTTGTAGGTTGGAAAGTCTGGGGTTTGGGGCTTTTTTGTCATTAGTCCAATTTAATGACTTGATAGTCATTTTTTGTTATTAGTTGCTTATCTTTCAGCATATCAATGTTGAATTATTGTGTAGAAGTTGGTGCCTGAGCAACTAAAGGCCATTTTGAAGAATTTTAGCTCCTTTTCTTATTTCCCTTAGAATTTTAGGGCAATTGTAAAAGAAACTTAATGCTCATACTCTAATCCTCATTCTCTCCCATGTAGTCAATAGTTTCACATGCTTGTGGGATCTAGTTGAGGTCCATGCATGGAGTTTGGTAAATATGTATTGTATCTACAGAAAATCATCTTCATCTCCCTGCTTCTGCCTACCCTCTCCAAGCCCCCATCCTTTCTGCCTTCTGCCATTATTAGGATGATGAAAAGAAAAAAAATTCCACTCACAAACTAGCAGGCACTATTCTTAGTTTTTGACAAGTAAAGAGGTGGGAGATGGGAAGGTGATCATCAATCTCTTTCCATTTCTGAATTCTAAGCCTCAGTGAAAAATGCTTGGCTCTTCCCTAGCATATAAATAATGTTATTCACAAACATTTAGACATCTTAAATTTACTTTAGTTAAACAGCACATTAATATACACTCCCAAAATGACTAGACTCTAATTTAGAATAAGGTTTTCCTACATATATGCCCTCTGAGTTTCCTAACAGGACATACATTCATTCTCCAGGGTTATGGAGCTCCATGGTACAAAGCATAGATAAAAATTGTATACAAAGTGGCTTCATCATTGTGTTTTTATATTTTAGAGGGCCTAGTTTTTTGAAGTATTGTTTTTTACCTCTTATTTTGAAATCTATATTTTGGGTACCACAATTGTTGAAGGAAATCATTTTTCTTTTTTTCCCCACAATGGTGTTTTATTTTTCTAAATATATGTAAATAGTTTTCAAATTAATTTCTGTAAATTTTTGTGTTCCATTTCTTAAGTATTCTAACATAATTATCATGTAGTGGATATCCTGCCATCTAGGGGAGGGGTGGGGAGTAGGGGGGAAAAATTTGTAACAGAAAGCTTTGTTAAGGGTTAATGTTTAGGAATTACCCATACATATGTTTTGCAAATAAAAAGTATTAATAAAAAAAATTTTGCGTTCCAAATTTTTTCTCCCTTTCAGCCTCTCCCCCCAAAACAGCAAGCAATCCAATATAGGTTAAACATGTACAATCCTTCTAAACATATTTCTATATTTGTTATGTTATTCAAGAAAAATCAGACCAAAAGAGAAAAAAACATGAAAAAAAAGCAAATAAACAAAAGGTGAAAATAGTATACTGCATCAGTCTATATAGTTTTCCCTCTGTATGCAAATAGCATTTTCCATCCAAAGTCTATTGGAATTGTCTTGGATCACTGCATTGCTAAGAACTATGTCTATCATAATTGATCATTGTGCAATATTTCTGTTACTATGGACAATGTTTCCCTGGTTCTATTCACTTCACTCATCATCAGTTCATGTAAGTCTTTCCAGGCTTTTCTGAAATCAGCCTGCTCATCATTTCTTACAAAACAATAATCTTCCATTTTATTCATATACCACAGCTTTTTTAAGTCAGTCTAAGTCAGTCTTCAACTGATGGGCATCCACTCAATTTCCAGTTCCTTCCCACTATAAAAAGAGCTGCTGCAAACATTTTTGCACATGTGGGACATTTCCTCTCTTTTATGATCTCTTTGGGATGCAGATCCAGTAGTGACACTGCTGTATCAAAGGGTAGGCACAATCCTATAATCCTCTGGACATAGAGGAAGTCCTTTCTCTAATGAATTATCTTCATTATCTGGCTCTTAAGATCTATGCCTTTGGTTCTTGGTGTATTATAATTAATGGAAAGGGTGGTTCAACTTAGGGGTACCTTTATAAACTTCTTATATATAGCACAGAGAGGGAGGCTTGCTTAATGGCATTTCAGGTAGTTATCTATTAGGATGAGAGGCCTCTTGCAAGACTTGGGAACAAATCATATATTTTGAACCAGATCCATGATTCTGGATATAGATAGGAAATAGGTATAGATAACTATAGACAGGAAATTCTTAGTAAGATAAAGATAGTTTTATCTGTATTGTTGTGATTTCCTTGCTTGTGCAATTTAGAGTTGTAAAGACATGCCTGAGGACACTCAGAGGTTAACTAATTGGCCATGGTCATTCAGACTGTATGTACCCAAATTGGGACTTGAATCCCAGTCTTCTTGACTCAGAGGCCAGCTTTCTATTTATTATGCTACTATACTTTATAAGTTTATATGCACGCTTGCATGAGTGAAAATGTGTGTGTGTGTGAGAGAGACAGAGAGTCTGTGAGTGTGTATATATATCTGTGAGTATTTTACATGTATTATTATTAATGCATTATTAATGTATTAATTAATGTAATACATTATGAAATGTATTACAAAGACAGATAAGTTGACTTCTAGTTGAAAACCTCCAGTGACAGGAAACTTACTACATTACTAGACAATCAATATTATTTATGAATAACTTTGTTCTTTAGGGAGTTTTTCTTGTCATCAGAGTTAAATCAGATTATCCTCTGCTTCAAGTTTTACTCTCTAGGCTTAAGATGAACAAGTCCTCTTTAACAAATCTTGAATCCTCTTTCACATGACAGCTCTTAAATATTTCTTCTTCTGAGTTTTTACAGGCTAAATATATGCAATTCCTTTAATTCTCATATAGGTAAGGGTAATACCTAGAAGTCCACCCCTAAAGGCAGGAAGATCTAAGTTCAGATCTGGCATCAGACACATCAACTGTAGGATCCAGAGCAAATCTTTTTAATCTCCATTTTCCTCAGTTTCCTTATCTATAAAATTGGGTTAATGCCTTCCAGGTTTGTTATTAAGGTTAAATGAGATATTAATTTTAAAGTGCTTAGGACAATGCTTGGCATATATTGTTATATAAATGCTGGGCAGCTAGGTGATGCAGTAGATAGAGTGTCAAGGCTGAAATCAGACTTATATCCCTGAATTCAAATCTGGCCTCAGATACTTATTAGTTGTGTGAACCTGAGCATGTCACTTAACCCTGTTTGTCTCAGTTTCTTCATCTGTAAAATGATCAGGAAAAGGAAATATCAAACCACTCTAGCATCTTTGCCAAAAAATTTCCAAATGGGGTCACAAAGAGTTGGACCTGACTGAAACAAATGAGCAACATATAAATATTTAATGATGATAATGATGATTTTATGATAGGAATTCAAGATCTTTCATGATCCTTGCTTGCCTTCCTCTGGATGCTCTCTAACTTATCAAAGTTCTTCCTAAACTATGATGCCCAGCACTGAGCACCACTGAGCAATGTGGTCTGACTAGGGCAGACTATATGACTATCACCTCTTTATTAATATGTTAGACATATGCAGTTTTACTATACTTACTTCCACATTTATCATGCTGTACAATAAGTCAGATTAAAAGGAAAAAATAAAAAGAGAAAAAAAAGCAAATAAACAAAAACAAAAAATGTGAAAATGCTATGTTGTGATCTACATTCCATCTCCACAGACCTCTTTTTGGATGCAGATGGCCCTCTTCATTAAGTCTATTGGAGTTGACCTGAATCACCTTATTGTTGAAAACAGCCATGTCCATCAGAGTTCATCAAATGATGCACATTTTTAATGCAGTCTAAGAGCACATTTGTTTTGATTAACTGTTACATCACAATGTAGATTCATAAACTTTTGATATTCATACAAATGACTAACTATGCCTCCCCCATTTTGTTCTTGTAAGATTGATTTTTTTCGATTCTCAGTAACAGAAGTTAGATTCACTAACACATAATTTGCAGAATATTCTTTCCCCTTTTTAGAAAATCATATCATTTGCCCTTCTTTATATAACATCTTTCACAAACTTTATTCTTTTTCAGATGTGACTGACAGTGACTCAATAATCTTGCCTATTAGTTCTTCCTTCAACATAGAAAATAGTTCATCTGAATCAGGTGACCCTAATTCATGAAAGATTATTAGCTACTCATTTTATACCTCATTGCTTTTGTACCAACTTATTAGCCACATCTGTTCCTTCATTTCTACTCCAAAAGTTAAGTCTTCTTGACAGAGAAAAAAACAAGTGGGTGTAAGAACTAGATCTGAGTTCACTAGTATAGGAAACTCCTGGCTGAGGAAGGTCTTTCTACCAATATAGGCTGGCGCTTTCATAATTTTAGAGAACTGTTTACAATGACAGTGGAAATGGCTTGCTCAAAATTATATCGTCATTATGTGTCAGAGGTAGGACTTCAAATTAGATCTCCCTAGTTTTGAGGCTAGACCTCATTATTTCTACTCTAGCACTATCCCTCCTTAAGAACTGTGGAAATTGTTCTTCTCTCTGTTGTCTTATATCCCCTACATGTGATCTTATCCTTTTTTAATACTTCTTTTTGCCCCAATAAAACTTCTTTGTTTTCGTTTTTGTTGTTTTTGTTAACCTTTGCATTCTTTAACAGGCCCAGCTCATTCTCAGTTTCATAAAGCCCATCTGGCATGATTCTCACACAGATATTACACTTCCATATTCATCTGTTACCAGTCCTTGCTTCCATCATCTGTATATACCTTTTGAAAATTTAAATTGCTTGAACTTATTCCATTGATATCTTTAGACAGCTCTTGATTTTTGTTTCATTCATAATTGTTTCTCTTTTTGACTTAAAAATTTCATTTTTTAGAGCTTTCCAATTCTCCACTTCTTCTTGAGTAAGGATTAAAATTATCATGAAGGCAAGTCAAGAAATTATTCTTCTTTTTTAGAGAGTGCAACCCAATCAGCTTGTTTATCCTATGTGACTCGTTAATATTCTCTCATAAAGTTTTTATAAGGTTTCTTTAAGGTGCTGGGGGTGGTCTTCACTTTTTTTTTCTGAAACTGTAAGAATAGCAGTGGATCCTCCAGCTATTCTCTGTCTGCTGTTCTTCATTCTCACTAGGTGACCAATACAACTATTTTAATATAGGCAGTCATTCAAAACATATTAAGTATTAAATATATGCTAGGCACTATGAATATTAATACAAAAATGAATTAGTTGGGGGTAGAGCCAAGATGGTGGAGTGCAGACACTACTCTTTGTGATCTCCTCTGGCCTTCTCTCAAACCAACAGCAGATTAAGCCTCTAAACTGATTTTGGAGTCAAAGCACCCCCAAATATTTGGAGTACAACACATTCCCAGAAGAAGTTACCCTGGAAGAGCTTCAGAGCAGGTCTGTTTCAGTAGGCAGGGGGATAGTCTGCTGAGCCCAGACAGCAATGTGGGGAGACAGGGCAGGAAGCCAGGGCCAGGACTCAAGAGCACAGCAGTTTCTAAGCACCTGGGAAGCTTCTCTGAGCCTCTTAGGCTACTCGGTCCTGACTGCAAGCAGGTACTTTGGTAGATCTGCCTTTTATAAAAGGTAGATTGTAAACCACTGAGAACCCCAGACCTGGCCCAGGACTGCCCAGCACTAGAAGTCAATCAGTGGAACTGCCCCGGGGCAAATTAAAGCAGTTGTCACTCCTTTGCTTTGAACAAACCTCAAGCTTTAAAAAATGAATAAAAAACAAAAAAGAACTCTCACCATAGACAGCTTTTATGGAGAGAGAGAACAGACCTCAGATCCTGAGGTTCATAAAAGTAAAGCAATTCCAGAGGAAGCTGCAAAGGGAGACATGAGCTGGTCCCCATTTCACAAGGCTTTCCTGGAAGATTGCATAAAGAATCTCAAAAGAGAGTTAGAAGAAAAATGGGCAAATGAAATGAAATCATTGCAAGAAGGAATGGAAAAAGCATATAATGTTCTACAAAAGAGATATGAAAAATACAACAATTCGCTGAAAAACAAAATTTGTGAAATGGAAAAAGTATGCAATGAAAAAAAATTCAATTGGCTATTACAAAAGGAGCTAAAAAAGTTAACTGAAGAAAATAATACACTAAAAATTAGAATTGAACAAATGGAAGTGAATGAATCAATAAGACTTCAAGAATCAGTCAAATAAAAACAAAAAAAAAAGAAAAAATAGAAGAAAATATGAAATATCCCATAGGAAAAACAACTGAACTGGAAAATAGATCTAGGAGAGACAAACTAAGGATTATTGGACTTACTGAAAGCCATGATGAAAAAAAGAACCTAGACACTATCTTACAGATCAGAATCAGAAGGGAAAGTAGCCATCAAAAGAATTCACCGATCACCTCCTGAAAGAGCCCCCAAAATTAAATATACAAGGAATATTATGGCTAAATTACAATATTATTGCACCAAATAAAAGATATTGCAGGTAGCTAGAAAGAAACTCTTCAAATACCGAGGAACCATAATTAGAATCACCCAGGATCTATCAGCTTCACCTTAAAAGATCAAAGGGCCTGGAATCCGATATTCTGAAAAGGAAAGGAACTTGGATTACAGCCAAGAATAAGCTATCCAGGGGCAGCTAGGTGGCACAGTGGTTAGAGCACCAGCCCTGAAGTCAGGAGGACCTGAGTTCAAATCTGGTCTCAAACACTTCCTAGCTGTGTGACCCTGGGCAAGTCACTTAACCCCAATTGCCTTAGCAAAAAGCAAAAAAAAAAAAAAAAGAATAAGCTATCCAGCTAGAATGAGCATTATCTTTCAGAAAAGAAGATGGACATTTAATAATATAGATGAATTTCACCTATTCCTAATGAAAAGATCAGATCTGAACAAAAAATTTGACTTCCAAACACAGAACTCAAGAGAAGCATAAAAAGGTAAAAAAGGAAAGAATTCTAGAGAACTATATTTCTATTATGGGTATACTTAGAGAATGAGGGTATAATTTGATTTCACTTTGATAACATGAAAAAGAAACTAGAGGTGGAAAGGTGAATTAAAAAAAGGGAAAAATAAGGTAAAATCTCATGAAGAGGCAGAGAAAACCTAATATAATTGAGGAAAAGAAGGGAGGGGGATGAGCATTGTGTGAATCTTTCTATCATTAGATTGGGCTCTAAAAGAGAATATCAGACATATTTGGTTTCACAGAGAAACTTGTCCCACCTTATAGGGAAGTGGGAGGGAAAGGAGGAAAAGAAAGAGAAAGACTAATAGAAGGGAAAATAGAAGGATTAGGGGAAAGGTGTAAAAAAGGGGGAAGGGCTCTAAAGGGGGGAGAACTGTTTGGGGGAGGTGGTCATCAAAAGCAAAATACTGGGGAGGGGGGAAGGAAGATAGGAGAAAGGAAAGAGAAAAACATAATTTTGGGTAAATAAGATGGCAGGAAATACAAAATTAGTTATTTAGACTGTGAAAGTGAATGGGATGAACTCTCCCATAAAGCAGAAGCGGATAGCAGACTGCATTAAAAGCCAGAATCCTACAATATGCTGTTTATAAGAAACACATCTAAAGCATAGAGATACATACAGAGTGAAGGTAAAGGGCTGGAGCAGAATCGATTATGCTTCAGGTGAACAAAAAAAAGCAGGGGTAGCAAGTCTGATCTCATATAAAGAAAAAGTAAAGATAAATCTAATTAAAAGAGATAAGGAAGGAAACCATATTTTACTAAAGGGTACCATAGATAATGAAGCAATATCAATACTGAACATATATGCACCAAGTGGTATAGCATCCAAATTCCTAGAGGAGAAGTTAAGAGAGATGCAAGAAGAAGTAGACAGCAAAACTATAGTAGTGGGGGATCTCAACCTTGCTCTCTCAGAACTAAATAAACCAAACCACAAAATAAATTAGAAAGAAGTTAAGGAGGTAAACAAAATGTTAGAAAAGTTAGGTATGATAGATCTTTGAAGAAAACTGAATGGAGACAAAAAGGAGTTTACTTTTTTCTCAGCGGTTTATGGAATTTATACAAAAATTGATCATGTATTAGGGCATAAAAACCTCAAAATCAAATGCAGAAAGGCAAAAATAGTAAATGCATATTTTTCAGATCATGATGCAACAAAAATCACATGCAATATAAGGCCAGGAGAAAATAGATCAAAAGTTAATTGTAAATTTAACAATCTAATCTTAAACAATGAATGGGTAAACCAGCAAATCAAGACACAATCAATAATTTCATCCAGAAGAATTACAATAATGAGACAACATACCAGAATTTGGCTGGGATGCAGCCAAAGTGCTTTTAAAGGGTAATTTTATATCTCTAGATGCTTACTTGCAAAAATAGAGAAAGAGAAGATCAATGAATTGGGTTTACAATTAAAAAAGCTAGAAAGAACAAATTAAAAATCCTCAATTAAATACCAAATTTGAAATTCTGAAAATAAAAGGGGAGATTAATAAAATTGAAAATGAGAAAACTATTTTATGAATAAAACTAAGAGTTGGTTTTATGAAAAAAAACCAACAAAATAGATAAGCCTTTAGTTAATTTAATTGGAAAATGGGAAAAAAATCAAATTGTTAGTCTCAAAAAATGAAAAGGGAGAACTTTTCTCCAATGAAGAGGAAATTAGAGCAATAATTAGGAGTTACTTTGCCCAATTTTATGCCAATAAATTTGATAATCTAAATGAAATGGAGAAATATCTACAAAAATATAGATTGCCTAGGTTAACAGAAGAAATAAATTATTTAAATAGCCCCATTTTAGAAAAAGAAATAGAACAAGCTATTAATCAACTCCCTAAAAAAAATCTCCAGGGCTAGATGAATTTACATGTGAATTCTACCAAACATTCAAAGAACAATTAACTCCATTACTATATAAACTATTTGAAAAAATAGGAAAAGAAGATATGCAACCAAATTCCTTTTATGATACAGATATGGTGCTAATAGCTAAGCCAGGTAGGGTAAAAACAGAGAAAGAAAACTACAGACCAATTTCCCAAATGAATATTGATGCAAAAATCTTAAATAAAATATTAGCAACAAGATTACAGAAAGTTATCCCCAGGATAATACAGTATAACCAAGTAAAATTTATACCAGGAATGCAGGGCTGGTTCAATATTAGGAAAACTAGCAACACAATCAACTATATTAATAACCAAACTAACAAAAATCATATGATTGTCTCAATAGATGCAGAAAAAGCATTTGCTAAAATTCAACACCCATTCCTATTAAAAACACTAGACAGTACAGGAATAAATGGGCTTTTCCTTAAAATAATCAGTAGCATCTATTTAAAACCACCAGCAAACATCATTTGTAATGGGGACAAACTAGAACCATTCCCAATAAGATCAGAAGTGAAACAAGGCTGCCCATTGTCACCATTACTATTTAATATTATATTAGAAATGTTAGCTTTGACAATGAGAAGAAAAAGAGATTAAAGGAATTAGAGTAAGTCATGAGGAAACCAAATTATCACTCTTTGCAGATGATATGATGGTATACTTAGAGAACCCCACAGGCAACTAAAAAACTACTAGAAACAATTCATAACTTTAGCAAAGTTTCAGGATACAAAATAAATCCACAACCCAGAGAGAGGGATGTGAAATGTGGACCACAACATAACATTTTCATGTTCTCTATTGAGGTTTGCTTGCATTGTATTTCCTTTATCGGATTATTCTTTCTTGTAGATACGATTTCTCCTGCACAAAAAATGATGTGTGGCAATAACTATACATATATTCGATTTCTCAAATATTCTAACATAAATATCATGTAGTCGATATCCTGCCATCTAGGGTAGGGGTGGGGAGTAGGGGGGAAAAATTTGTAACAAAGTTTTGTAAGGGTTAATGTTTAGGAATTACCCATACATTTGTTTTGCAAATAAAAAGTATTAATAAATAATTTTTTAAAAAAAGAAAGTTTCCATTGTCTACTATGCTTTCTATAGTTTTAAGAGGAATGAGCATTGCATTTTTGTCTGACTTTTCCAACTTTTTTATGATAGGCATATTTTTGTTTTTATGGTAATCAATGTGGTCAATTATATGAATAGTGTTCCTAATATTAAAGCAGTTCTGCAGTCTGTTTTATAAATTCCTCCTGGTCATATACTTGATCTTTCTGAAATAGTGCTATAGTCTTCCTGATATTTAATTTATTTTTGCATCAATTATTTGAAATTTTGTATCAATTGCATAAATATTCATTAAATAAATTCCTCTGGTTTTGCTCTGCCTGGTTTCAATATTAAAGCCATATTTGTGTCATAAAAGTTAAAAAAATAAAAAATAAAAAATAAATAAATCCACATAAATCATCAGCATTTGTATATATTACCAAAAAAGTCTGCAAGAGATATATTCCATTCAAATTAACTGTCGATAGTATAAAATATTTGGGAATATCTCTGCCAAGAGAAAGTCAGGAATTATACAAACTAAACTACAAAACACTTTCCACACAAATAAAGTCAGACCTAACAGTTGGAAAAATATCAAGTGCTCATATAAAAATGACAATACTACTTAAATTAATTTACTTATTTAATGCCATACCAATCAAACTCCAAAGAAATTATTTTACAGATCTAGGAAAAATAGTAGCAAAGTTAATTTGGAAGAACAAAAGGTCAAGAATTTCAAGGGAATAAATGAAAAAAAATGCTAATGAAGGTGGCCTACCTGTACCAGATCTAAAACTATATTATAATGCAGTGGTCATCAGAACCATTTGGTACTGGCTAAGAAATAAAGTAGTCAATCAGTGGAATAGGATAGGATCAAAGGACAAACTAGGCAATAACTATAGCAATCTAGTGTTTGATAAATCCAAAGACCCCAGCTTTTGGGACAAGAACTCACTATTTGACAAAAACTGCTGGGAAAATTGGAAACTAGTATGGAAGAAATTAGGGCTTGACCCACACCTAACACCACATACCAAGATAACGATCCAAACGGGTTCAGGATTTCAACATAAAGAATGATAGTATAAACAAATTAGAACATAGGATTGTTTATCTCACAGACCTGTGGAGGAGGAAGGAATTTATGACCAAAGAAGAACTAGAGATCATTACTGATCACAAAATAGATAATTTTGACTATATCAAGTTAAAAAGTTTTTGTACAAACAAAACTAATGCAGACAAAATTAGGAGGGAAGCAATAAATTGGGAAATCATCTTTACATTTAAGGGTTCTGATAAAAACCTCATTTCTAAAATATATAGAGAATTGACTCAGCTTTATAAGAATTCAAGCCACTCTCCAATTGATAAATGGTCAAAGGATATGAACAGACAATTTTCAGATGATGAAATTAAAACTATTTCTAATCAGATGAAAAGCTGCTCCAAATCACTACTGATCAGAGAAATGCAAATTAAGACAACTGTAAGATACCACTACCTACTTGTCAGATTGGCTAAGATGACAGGAAAAGATAATGGTGAATGTTGGAGGGGATTGGGAAAACTGGGACACTGATACATTGTTGGTGGAACTGTGAAAGGATCCAACCATTCTGGAGAGCAATTTGGAACTTTCAAAAAGTTATCAAACTGTGCATACCTTTTGACCCAGCAGTGTTTCTATTGGGCTTATATCCCAAAGAAATCTTAAAGGAAGGAAAGGGACCCACATGTGCAAAAATGTTTGTGGCGGCACCTTTTTGTAGTGGCTGAAAATTGGAAACTGAATGGATGCCCATCAATTGGAGAATGGCTGAATAAATTATGGTATATGAATGTAATGGAATATTATTGTTCTCTAAGAAATGACCAGCTGATGATTTCAGAGAGGCCTGGAGAGACTTGCATGAATTGATGCTAAGTGAAATGAGCAGAACCAGGAGATCATTATACACAGCAGCAATAAGACTATATGATGATCAATTCTGATGGACATGGTTCTCTTCAACGAGATGTTTAAAAGCAGTTCCAATTGTTCAGGGATGAAGAAAGCCATATACACCCAGGGAGAGGCCTGTGGGAACTGTGTGGACCATAACATAGCAT
Organism: Myrmecobius fasciatus; assembly: GCA_023553655.1. NCBI lineage: Eukaryota > Metazoa > Chordata > Mammalia > Dasyuromorphia > Myrmecobiidae > Myrmecobius > Myrmecobius fasciatus. Next base: position 178,399 of record JAJPUD010001681.1, on the reverse strand, counting down.
TTTCATGCTCTCTGTTGATATCTGCTTTCATTTTGTTTTCCTTCTCAGGTTTTTTTCTTGTAGATCCAATTTTTCTTGTACAGAAAGATAACTATATAAATATGTATACATATATTCAATTTGTCATATATTTTAACATAATTAACATGTATTAGACTACCTGCCATCTAGGGGAGGGAGTGGAGGGAAGGAGGGAAAAATTTGTAACAAAAGACTTTACAAGGGTCAATGCTGAAAAATTACCCATGCATATGTTTTGCAAATAAAAAGTTTTAATAAAAAAAATGAATTAGTCTCTAATCTTAAGTAATTGGATTTCCTTGAGGGGGGAAGTTGTTTGAATAAATCTATGAAAAAAAATTTGACAGAACTTGTAGATATCAGTATAACAAAAACATGAGCAATATATATACCAAGGAATTAAGTAATTCAAAATAGCATGTTTTTTGAGGGATGGCATTCACAGCAGGGGGAAAATCAGAAAAGGTTTCATGTAAAAAGTGGCATTGATTTGAGTTTTTAAAGAATCATAGGATTCTAAGAAATGGGGGTGAGAAGGGAATGCATGCTATTCAAAGAAGGTCAACTATACAATGTCATTTTGATGAGAGATGGAGTTTTTTATGTGAGAAGCAGAAAAATAAAAAACCTATATGACTAGATCACAAGATATGGCATGGAGAATAAATTATAAGGTGGGAAATGTGGTTTGAGTCAAGTTTTAAAGATGTATAAAAGGATTGTAAAAGTCAAATAGAAGAGTTTATATTTGATCCTAAAGGAAGAGGGAGCCATTGGGATTTTGTTTACTAAAAAGGGGACAGACATTTTCAGACCTGCACTTTAGGAAAATTACTTACCAGTATTATAGAAGATAAATTGAGACAGAGGGATGCTTAAGACTGGGAGACCAATTAAGACTTTTACAATAGTTTAGGAAAGAGATGATGCAGGCTTAAGCTCTCACAATGTGAGAAAGAGAAAGATGCTAAAAATATTGTAGATATAAAATGAATTGTTTGGGAAAAAGAAGAATGAGGACTTGAGTATATAAAGTTAATTGCAAACCTGGATGACTGAAAGAATAGTGCTGCCTTTAACAGAAATAGGTAATTTCAGGAGTGGAGTGAATCTGGGAGAAAAAAAGTGAATTCAATTTTGAACATATTAATTGAGATCTAATTTGATATTATTAATCAAAATAGAAATTAGAAAGAGGTGATTGATGTTTAGGAAAGAGATAGATGAGATAGATAGATAGATAGATAGATAGATAGATAGATAGATAGATAGATTTGGGAGTCATTTGCATAGTAATGATAAATAAATGCTCAGGATTTAACAAAGTCTCCAAGAGAAGGACTAGAGAGATAGAGAGCAGGACAGTTTTGAAGTATACCCACAGAGTTATATGGATGGTGGGATATGTATGACAATCTACATAGAAGACTGAGAAAAAGTAGTCTGATTAAAGAGCATGAGGAAGACCAAAAGGGAATGATGTTATAAAAAATTACATAAGGAGAGGGTATCCAAGAGGAGAGGCTGGTCAAATGCTACAGAGAGCTCAAAAATCAAAAGAATAACAGATCCTTCTGTTGTAAAATCCCTTCTTTCCTCATGTTATTTTCCTTATTATAAATGACATGTGGACACAGCAAGGGCATTAGCAATGATTCATATATTAAAGATTTCTATAGCTTAATTTCTTTTTAAATTAATTTTTACAAGTATTTAAAATCTTTCCATACAAATACCAATCATAATTTGCTTCTGCTACTCAATCCAAATAGGCAGGACCTATTGTCCTATAAATAAGAACTGGAGGTTGAGTGGAACCTGGATATTACTGGATATTATAGGTAGGTGAGGACCACAGAATTTCTATATTACTATTCCACTTGTATAAGGAAATCAGGTTATTGAAATTCTGGGCTAGAAAGAATTATTCATTGAATGAAATTCTTTAATTTACCATTGTCAACCACTGTCTGAAATATTAGGCCTATTGAGGTAATCATGATGGAATGCTGATTTGGGTCTTATTGCCTTATTCTGTGTTCTTCCCTTTTAACACATCTATAAGTAACAATGTGACTAATTCTTCATCCCTTTTTTCTTTGGGAAATCATGCTGTCCAGTCAGTATTTAACACTTTTGATGGTTGCTCAGACTGGAAATTTTTTTTCAGTTACAAAGTTCTGCAGAAAAGTTTTAATACAGTTCTAAACTTCAATAATTTCAGAAATATAAATGCTACAAATTTCCAAAAACATTGGAAAGGTTTATTATTTAAACTTTTAAAATATTTATATGCTTTAAATATCAGCATAATCCCCTTTCCATGCTAAATGTCACTTCTAGTTAGTTTTTAAGCTTTGTACTTTCATCAGCTGCTGCTGAGTGACTGAAAAAATTGTAATACTACTCTCATGACTATCAAATGAATGAGGTTTTGATGTACACATGACAATTTTAATATGCCCCCACAAAAAAAATCTAATGAAGATAGATAAAATAACTGAAGTGAAAGAGCAAAATGACCTCTTCTTCTGAACCACAAGTCTGCAAGTGTCATTCAGAAACTGTCCCACCCACATGTGCAAAAATGTTTGTGGCAGCCCTTTTTGTAGTGGCTAGAAACTGGAAACTGAATGGATGCCCATCAATTGGAGAGTGGCTAAATAAATTATGGTATATGAATGTTATGGAATATTATTGCTCTGTAAGAAATAACCAGCAGGACGATTTCAGAGAGGCCTGGAGAGACTTGCATGAACTGATGCTGAGTGAAATGAGCAGAACCAGGAGAACATTATACACAGCAAAAGCAATGTTATACAACGATCAATTCTGATGGATGTGACTCTTTCCAACAATGAGATAATTGAGGCCAGTTCCAATGAGCTTGTGATGAAGAGAGCCATCTACACCCAGAGAAAGGACTGTGGGAACTGTGTGAATCACAACATCACATTCTCACTCTTCTTGTTGTTCGCTTGCATTTTGTTTTCTTACTCATTTACTTTCTTTTTTTTGATCTGATTTTTCTTATGCAGCAAGAGAATTGTATAAATATGTTTATATATATTGCATTTAACATATATTTTAATGTGTTTAACATATATTGGATTGCTTGCCATCTAGGGGAAGGGGTGGGGTGGAAGGAGAAAATCTGAAACACAAGGCTATGCAAAGGACAGTGTTGTCAAATTATCCATGCACATGCTTTGAAAATAAAAAGCTTTGTTTTTATTTTTTTTCTTTATTAAAGCTTTTTATTTGTAAAATACATGTATGGGTAATTCTTCAATATTGACTCTTACAAAGCTTTGTGTTACAAATTTTCCCCCCCAGTCCCCACCTCTCCCCTAGATGGCAGGAAAATCCACTACATGTTAATTATGTTAAAGTACTTGACAAATTGAATATATGTATACATATTTCCACATTTATCTTGTTGTGCAAGAAAAATCCTATCTACAAGAAAAAAAAATCTGAGAAAGGAAACATAATGCAAGCAAACATCAATAGAGAGCATGAAAATGTTATGTTGTGGTCCATATCTCATATCCCTCTCTCTGGGTGTATATGGCTTTCTTCACTGAACATTTGGAACTGGTTTGAGACATTTCATTGTTGAAGAGAGCCATGTCCATCAGAATTGATCATCATATAGTATTGTTGTCACCGTGTATAATGTTCTCCTGGTTCTGCTCATTTCACTCAGCATCAGTTCATGCAAGTCTCTCCAGGCCTCTCTGAAATCATTCTGCTGGTCGTTTCTTGCAGAACAATAATATTCCATAACATTCATATACCATAATTTATTCAGCCACTCTCCAATTGATGGGCATCCATTCAGTTTCCAGTTTCTAGCCACTACAAAAAGGGCTGCCACAAACATTTTTGCCCATGTGGGTCCCTTTCCTTCCTTTAAGATTTCTTTGGGATATAAGCCCAATAGAAACACTGATGGGTCAATGGGTATGCACAGTTTGATAACTTTTTGAGCATAGTTCCAAATTGTTCTCCAGAATGGTTGGATCCATTCACAGTTCCACCAACAATGTATCAGTGTCCCAGCTTTCCCACATCCCCTCTTAACATTCATCATTATCTTTTTCTATCATCTTAGCCAATCTGACAGGAGTGTAGTGGTATCTCAGAGTTGTCTTAATTTGCTTTTCTCTGATCAATAGTGATTTGGAGCAGCTTTTCATCTGACTAGAAATAGTTTTAATTTCATCATCTGAAAATTGTTCATATCCTTTGACTATTTATCGATTGGAGAATGAAAAAGCTTTATTTAAAAAAAAAAGGAAAAAAAAGAAAAAAGGAACTATCCCACACAAAATGCATAATGACAGGATGCTTTTGTTTTACCAAAATTAAAATTTTAAATGTATCATCCAAAATTCACAAAATTAAATTAGTATAAAATAAATTTAAATATTTAGAGGACTTAATGCTCATAAATTCTCTTCCCTCTCTCCTATTGGTCCACTTCTCCACAGGATCCTTTGAAAGCAATGCCAATCCATGCTTTAGATTCTTCTTAGAAGGAAACTGAATTAAGGATTGGTAGATCAACCAACACAGAGATTCATTAATGCAGATTTTGTAGTTTATGTTATTCCTCTTAAGACCTTGGATTCCCCCAGAAGAATATACCTGTGGCTCATTCTTATTGATATGTACCTAAATAATTCTTGTAAAAATGGCACACAAAACTTCAATCTTCTTATCACTTTTTTTTCCTGAGTCAATTGGGGTTAAGTGACTTGCCCAGGGTCACACAGCTAGGACATGTTAAGTGTCTGAGGCCAGATTTTAACTCAGGTCCTCCTGAATTCAGGGCTGGTGCTCTATCCACTGCGCCACCTACCTGCCCTTCTTATCACTTTTAAACTATCTCTAAATCATGCTCCTTGAACCCTAGCCATTTTTTTCATTTTCCTAAAATCAAAACTTGGCCTCTAACCCTGGACTCTGAAAGGTGAGAGGTTTTTTTTGTTTGTTTGTTTGTTTGTTTGTTTTGTTTTGTTTTTTTAAACTCATCCCAAAACAGGCCTTTACCTCATGGTCATTTGCAAAATTCCCAACCATGAATACCCTTGATCCCTATCCTCTACTATCTGATAATTCCTCTTTATATGTTGTTATCCTCCACTAGAATGTAAGCTTTTGGAAGTTAGAGAAGTTAAGCTCAGGCTTCTTTGTATTTTTATTCCCAACATTTTTCACAGTGCCTGGTGATAGTGAATGCTGATTAAATGCTTTTTCATTCATTCATTTGTTCTTCCATATCTTGGCATTGGCTCCCACTGTAGATCCTTTCAACATGAGGAACCAGGCATATGAGCTCTTCCTGTGCCAAGAGTCATTCTGCATAGGAAATTCTTTCTATTGATACAAGGTCACATCCCATAATTCTGGGTACTTAATATGAAGTAATTCTTGAAGCTGAGGCTTTCCAGAGAAATCCCTACTACTTTGGGAATCATTCCATCTGTCATTCAGGAATGACATTATCTTGAAACCACATTGTCTAAAAACTCCCCATGTAGACTAAATGCTTACTTCTGCTACAAGACAGATATTTATGATCTTTCTTCTTACCACCGCCCCTGCTGCACTCTCGAATCCCTCTGGATAAAAGGATAAAAAGGCACAAGACCAAATGTGGTCTGCTGACTTAATTCTATGGGTCAAATCAAATGGGATAACTCATCTGTGATTCATTTGTTCCAAGCCAACAAATTTATCTTAGCCTCAACCCCATTCACTTAGAACTAACCAGGAGATGTCTTTTGGGAGTTCAACAACTGCCAATAGGTATATCCACATTCTTTGTGAGCAATAGTAAGCTCAAAAAGTTCATCCTTGATCAACCCCACACTACAAACTACAGTTTAACTAGGAAGTTGGTTAAAAGGACCATAGATCAGAGTAATTAGTATAAGCATGGGTATAACTCCCTCACCCCACCCTGAGACTTCTCAACGAAGTGAATCAATCAGTTAGTCAGGAATCAATCAGTCAGAATTGTAAACTAAGACTGAACAATTCTTCAATCAGTATGAAAGGAGCAAAGTACTCGGATGAAATATTTTTTAATTGGTTAAAGAAAGCGCTATGTATAGTTCAGAAAGCTATTTCAGAAGTTTACTTTCCAGCATGAGTTTCCAGGTTCAGTAGCACCTTGAAGAGGCAAGCTGCTTCTGCCTGGGCCTATACAACTGAGGAAAAGGGGGTTATTCAGTGAGCCAGTGGAGGGTTAAATTCCACCACCACCACCACCTTCACTCCATTTACTAATACTTTACTCAGTACTTTGTGAATTTAGAAAGATGAGCAGATCTGGAGTTTCATCAGTTTCAGTGTCAACCAGAGCAATGTCTGTAGAGCTTCAGTGACCAATGGAAATCTTGGTCTTAGGAGATGAAATGTATTGACAAACTAGGTAGAACCAAGGAAAAGGCAACTTCAGAATTCTACAAGATTCTTAAAGCCCAGCAGAGAACTATACCCAAGGGGAATTTGATAATTACAAAAAAAAAAAAAAAAAAAAAAAAAGCAGAATAGCATTTGCTTTAACTTGGCTGGAGCAGTTTCCTCTTTGCTATATGTGTGCACATATGCCCCACTTCCAGAGTTCTTTTAGTTTATGCTTACTCTTTTCCAAACGGACAGTGCATGAGGGGAAAAGAGTGAACTAAGGGAGAGAAAAGCATGTATTCAATAGTTAAAGAAAATATTTTGTACTCATTACTTTAGACTTGAATCCATTATTCTTTCTTATTGTTCAATCATTCTAATAGTGTTTGACTTCTTGAAGTTTCTTGGCAAAAATACTGGAATGGTTTGCCATTTTCTTCTCTGCCTCATTTGACAGATGAGGAACTGAGCCAAACAGGATCAAGTGACTTGCCTACAGTCACATAGCTAGTAAGTAAATATCTGAGGCCAGTTATCTACTAAACTCAGGTCTTTCTGACTCTAGGTCTAGCTCTATCCACTGCACCATCTAGTTGAGATATTAAGGATCATGATGCTATGTGACAGATGTCATTATCTTTCTCCCTAAACCCACCCTTCCTTCAAATTTCCCAATTTCTATTGAAGACACCACCATCCTTTCAAGTCTCCAAGATTCAGTCTCAAAATCACCTTCAATTTTTCTCTCTCACTGTCCATTCTTTCACCTTCCCTAGGGCAAACAGTCTAGTTTTAAAAAGTGAAAGTCACAAAGAACAGAAAAAGGGATTAAACACTTAAAGTTGTTTACTAAGATTTTTATGTCAGCAGGTAAATCTTATCCTATGAACTTGCAGTCCCTAAGGATCTCAGAAAGGCTGTAATGTTAAAACAAGTCAGGGGTACTAGATCTGCTTAAAAGGAAAAAGGAGAAAAAAAAAACAATATTTATGAGCTATAATAATGTATTCTTAGATGAACTTCTAGATACAATGTTTTAAAACTATCTCATACACACACAAACACACACTTAACAGCTCTTAGTTTCTATACTGGTAAGAATATACCAATACAATAGGTATTCATATTTAAGTATTCAAACAAGCAAAAGTTATCTGTGGGTATAGTATTAAGATAAGCCTAGGCCTTCCTTATCACCAGTGAGGGGTTCCCAAACATGTGCCCAGCTCCTCCAGGTTTCTTCAAAAAAGAAATCATCCCCACTTTCTTTCCCTCTATCTCTCCCTCTCTCTCTCCTGTCTCTTTCCCTCTGACTCTTTCTCTCTGTCTCTACTGCCCTCAGCTTCTTCCTTTGCTATTAAAAAAAGAATCACTTAATCCAATCATCCCCCACAAGCTGTGATCTTTGTGCTTTTCTCCCCTTGTGCTCAACTTCTTGAGAAACTATCTCCAAAATGTGTCCCTAATTCTTTTCCTCTCATTTTCTTCTAAACCCCTTTCAATCTGTCTTCTAGTCATATCAATCACCTGATTGGTGATTGGAAAGGGCTCTTTCCAAATGATGAAATACCAATCTAATTTACAAATTTTCAATTCTTCTTTCCCCCTGCCCTGCCCCTTCTATATGAGTTAAGCTAGATTTTTGTTTTTTGTTTTTTCTGTGGCACTAACAACTATGCAGTTGTGTAATTTGGTCATGGGAGCAAGAAAAATTAAGCTGAACTTTGATGATTTCCTTTCAACTTCTAGCCATATTCGTGTATCTTGTTGGTTGCCTAAGGAAGTACAAGGGCCCTTCTGCCTGAACCCAGTGCCGTTCAAACTTGGTGAATCTTTCTTGGTTGGGTTTTTTGGCTAACCTCTGCTGTACCTAATCAGATACTTCTTCAAGAGTAGGGTAGAGTAAGAGTTTGAATTGGGTTGTTTAATATTCTTTCTATACAAAGGCTAAGTGAACCTTTCTGTTAAATGTTACTAGTGTGTCTAATGTCATTCAACAATTAAACCTAAACTAACAGAACTGAGTCAGGTCTGCCTATTATATCTACAAAGAAATACAAGTAAAACATAGGAAATCACTGAGAAAAAGGGTATAGTGAAAGAAGAGAAAAAAAACCTATTGTACACCCATACTTAAAGGGTAGAACGTGGATGACAATCCAGCAAAGGAAACTGAGGTTAGACATATATATCTTGGCAGCTATCTTAGCACCTACCTTCCAGGCTGTTGTTTATGGCACTTGGCACAGTGCCTGGCACATAGTAAGCATTATATAAACTCTAGAAAGGGGGAGGAAGGAAGGAGGAAGAGAGGAAGAAGGAAAGGGAGAAAAGGAAAAAGGGGGAAAAGCAACAAGAGGAAGGAGAGGAAGAAGGGGAAGAGGAGGGGAGGGGAAAAGGAGAAGGGGAGAAGGGAAATAAGAGAGGGAAAAGAAGGAGGAGAATGAGGGGTGGTCAGCAGTGTACAGAGCTGAAGAAAGATTATGAAGGATGACTGAGATAAGGCCATTGGCTTTAGCAATTAAAAGAGTTAGTTATTCTAGAGAGATCAGTTTCAGTAGAGTGAAAGGGAGGAAAGAGATAGAATAACAGTCTGATGGGATGGTCAAGTGAAGATTTTTAGAGACTGGGAAGACCTGGGCAAGTTTTGAGGCAGCAGAAAAGAATAAATAAATATTGAAGATTGAAGAAGGGAGATAATTTGCCCCTTGAGACAGGAGCAAACTACTGGAGAAGATAGGATGAGTTGAGATTAAGGGCACTGATTGAGAGGATGGCCAAAGACAACTCCTTTTCAGAGACTGGAACAAAGGAAGAGAGAATAAGGCATGAGATAAGAGGGTGAGAAAGCCAAAAATTAATGGCTTCCATTTTATTAGGATATATTAGGAGGTGAAGGGTTCTGTTGTTATAATTACAAATCAATTTTCCCATCTAAAAGTCCTTTCTTTTCTAGAATTTCCCCCAAAGAATAGTGTTTTTACAGATTTTTCTTAAAGTTTGAGCAGATGTTTGAGATTCCATACCCTATGTGCTTTAAGCCCTGCCGAAATATTTATTTATTTAGATATAATTTAATAAATAATTCTGAGAAGAAATATTTTAAATGACTTTTGCTTAGAAAAAGATTTTCTCATTCAAAAAGAGAATTATTTTTAAATATCCTTTATTTTAAAAGGGAGCCATTCATGATTAGTATTTTATGTCCTTTCTTCTTCCTTTTCTATATAGTGTCTTTATTTTAACCCTGAAAGAACAGATGCTTTATTAAAACGTGGCCTATATAATTTTGAAAGTTCCAATTGGGCTGCAGCTATTCGAGATTTTTCCACTTTGTTGAAATTTGACTGCAAAAATGTTCATGCAAGGTAAAAGCTAGTGTAATAGTTTTCTAGGCTAAAAAACTAAACATAACACTCATATAGTAGTTTTTTTTTAATGATTGCCATATAGCAACACCAAAATGAATAGTTTAAAACAAGAGACAAATATTCCACATAAGTATGACTTCTTTATTCCTCTTTGAAGAATTACAGTGAAAATTTGATGAATAAAAAGGTAGCATAAAAGTCTAAAGTTGTTTGTGACCAAATTGTTCAGATGGTTAAATCATAAACTAATGAAATCAAGATCACACAATCAGTTGTCCCTAGGTGAATTAGTTGTCTCACTCAGTTAACCTTAGAATATTTTGCTAATACTAAATATAGCACTTGAAAATTTGTTGAGTTACAATGACAATTAAGTCAAATGAGAAGCAGACAGAGCACTTAAATTCTGTCAACATTACTAAAAAAGCAAAACAAAAAATAAGATGAAAAATTCTCATCCTATTAATAACATCTTCCTCTACAAAGGACATTATTTATGAATCAGTACAAACTTGCTTGTAACTTATTAGAGGAGTTCATATGGGTTCATGACTGGCAAAATGGAAGTTTTATGCAAGTCTCTTTTGACCCCAAACCTTTTTTTTTAAGAAATAGATTATGTATATAGAGTATCTAAACCTGAATCTATAAGACAAAAATATCACACAATATAAAAATCTCTTGAAATAATTTAAATACATGACAGTTCCTACTCAGTATCCCAACCTCCCATCTATTCAAAGAACTTGGTGAAGTAGGTTTAAGCAATATCTACAGTTTGTATTTCAAGTTCTAGTTATTGGACTCCTCACCTACCATGGCAGGGACTCAACCTGACTACCACTACCATCCTGTCCCATAAGATACAAAAGATAATGATTTTACGCAGCCATAGAAAGAAAAGGGAGAAGAATTGGAAATAAGGATAGAAAATTAGAGCAGTGAAGAGTGTAACCCGTAGTCACAGGCTAGAAAAGAAAGAACTTCTCATAGGAAAGAAGATTAGAAATCCAGTTGATGTCTGAAGGAGACAAAGAGACAGACAGAAAAAAGACTGAATTTGAAAGAACAGAGATAGGACAAAAAGAGAATCCAGGAGATTTAGAATGGCTCAGTCAGACAAAAAGGAGATTTTATTGATTCAAATATTTAGAACTTCACAAAAGTAAAAAAAAAATAAATAAATGATCAAGTGAATAAAGATTGAAGAAAACATAGACACAACTGAGCCTATATGCTGTGAAGTAAATTAACTTTTCTGAGATCAGTTGCTTCAGTACTTAATTATTCTATTAGTTCTTTGCTGTAAAGGAAATCCTTGTCGAGGAAGGAATACAGAAAAGGGTAGTGAGAGAAGTAACTAGAAAGTCAAGCATGATGGGAGGAGTTGTGGAAACAAGAGGTGCCCCACATAAGGGTAAAGACCAGTCATAAATGAGTAACTAGCTCTACCTACACACTGCTAGAAGCATGCCAGTACTGTCCATAGGGTTTTCTCAGAAAAGATACTGGAGTGTTTTACCATTTCCTTTTTCAGGGAATTAAGGCAAATACAGGTTAAGTGATTTGCCCAAGGTCACACAGCTAATTAGTATTTAAGGCCATATCTGAACTCAGGTCATCCTGATTCCAGACCCAGCACTGTATCACTATATTCACTGAATCACCTAGCTACCTCTATAGAAGCATACACACATTTGATTAAAAAATGTTAAAGAAATAAACAACAGAAATTCATAGACAGGAGTAAAAATACAAAGAAAGACCAAAGCAATATGAAAACTTTACATTTTACATCTGAATAGAAAGTGAATTAAAACTCCATGATCAAAAAAAGAAAACTTGTGTGGACTCTGCAGAGATCATGCATCAGAAAAACAACAGCAAGCTGCAGATTCTTCCAGTGAAACTGGAAGAAGAAAATAGGAAATTTCAATAAGAACTTTCAATGCAGTATGAGAAAGAAAACAATATAGAATGTGGATTTAAATTATTAAGAAATTATTTAAAAATAGAATCTCTCTGTTGAGACTAACTATACTTTTTTTTTTATTGACTTCTTGAGTCCAAATGAAGTAAAGAAATACCAAGACATTATGTGAAAACCGTCTCCAAAATGTTTACAGCAGCATTTTTTTTGTGATAATAAAGAATTGGAAACAAAACAGATTTCCATAATTGGTAAATGGCTAAAGAAATTATTTATGGATATTATGAAATATTACTGTACTGTAAAAAATATGTGTGATGAATACAGAAAAACATGGAAAGATCTACATGTACTGATGGACAATAGCATAGGTAGAGCCAAGAAAGTAATATAACCATATATACTATTATGTATATAGTTATATAATTATAATATATAACAATATAAATGGAAAGAATATCCATACACATACACATACACACATATAAAAATTTAGAAATCTGAATAGAATTTTAGGAAGGTTTAAAGTGATAGCTCTCTAGTGAATAATGAATAAGAATAGAAAAAGAATGTGAATAGGGAGGATTAAAGATAAGTTTCTCAGATGAGTAGATAAGCAATTTAATTCTAAAAAATTGGTGGATCAGAGAAGAAATCATAGACATGATAATTTCATTTTTAAAAATGGCAGTGAGAGAACATAAATCCTTCTGTTGCAGTGTAAGCAATCCTTAGAGAAAAGAAATATCTCTAAACACATTACTATGAGAACAAATCAATTAGGCAAGCAACTAAAACATAGAAATGCGACAGTCTTATATCCTATAAAACCAAAAAATAGCAATTCTAGAAATCAAAGAAAATGTAATCAAAATTGAAAATAACAGAGAGAAAAAAATTGAACTAAAAAAAGTAATCAAATAAGTAAACTGCTTGTTAATTTGATAGAAAAGTTTTTCAGATTTTAAATATCAAAAATAAAAATAATTCACACCAAATAAAAGGAAAAGTATTTTCTTATATCTGTGAGACTGGCAAAAATGCTAAAAAAAAAAAAATGCCAACTGTTGGAGGAGCTGTTAGAAGATAAGTACACTAATATATACTGTTGGTAGTCCTGGAAATTTGTCCAACCAGTTAAGACAATAATTTGGAACTACATTCAGAAAGTAAATAAACTGTTCATATCTTTTGACTCAGCAATACTTCTACTAGGCTTTATCCCAAAATTATCAGAGAAAGAGAAGAAAAAAAAATCATATTTATAAAGACATTTATAGCAGGACTTTTTGTTGTATCAAAGAGCTGAAAACAAAGTAGGCATTCATCCACTGAGTAATGATTCCTCCACTGCCATTGATCATGTCATTGAAAAGACTACATCCAATCATCAGCAGTATATCTAGTGATTAGCAAGGAGATATATAGGGAACAAAAGCATGTGGATAGATGATTGCCCAAAGAAGGAAGCTATTTCAAAGATCCCCACTGAGCAGCTCATTCAAAAGAGGGCAACATGATTATAAAAGGAGAAGGAAGTTCCAGTACGAGGCAGTGTGAATTGTCCCTTTGCCACAATGTTACCTACATATGTACCTCATTACATTGTACTTTTAAGTTTGATTCCACTCTTCCTATGGTTCATCTGGGGAAGCTATATCTCAGGATTTTGGAGCAAATATTTTGTACCGACTCTACAGCATGGTATAGCAGAGAGAGAGAGATAGCCTCAAATTTATGAAAAACTTGATTCACATTTCACCTCAAAAACATATTGACTGTCTTAACCTGGGCAACTTATTTAAGCTCGCAGCACTCTAGGTCCTTTATGCAGCCAAAACCATATTTAAAATGTGGTTGGAAAGTGTTAAAATAAATAAAAATATGATACACCATAAATAATGTTAATTTGCCATTGACTAAACAAAACATTCCATTTTTTTGGTGAAATTTTCTAGTATTTTCTCCAGTTGTTCCCCATCCTTGGAATGCTCTTTCTCCTCTTCTCTATCTACTAGGTTACATGGCTTCCTTTAAATTTTAATTAAAAGTCAATATTTTACAAGAAGTTTCCCTCAACTCATAATGCCTTCCCCTCTTATTTATTTCCTACTTATCCTGTAAACAGCTTGTCTATACATATGTGCTTGTTTTTTTTAATAGGAAGCACACTGGTAGGGGTTCAGGAGCGAGAGTATAAAGATATAACATTGGGGTTATCATTAGAACCTAAAGTATCAGAAGCCCTCTGGAGATCCAATCCCAGTAGTGTGAATATAGGTTGGAGAAAGTAATCCCAGAAGACTACTATAAATTTTTGATTTATAGAGCAATAGATCTATTGATCTAGCTATTAATCTATTATTACTATATACATAGATATATACACATATACATGTATATTATATATAACATGAGTATGTTATGATTTGGAGCATTATTTTCACATGATTGTTGATACCTTACATTTTTTCCTTCTGAAAATTGTCTATATCTTTTGAACTCTGCCATCAGGGAATGGGTCTTAAATGTGCATATACACATATACATACAAAATGTATGTGAATATATATATATGTATACATATATATACACATATATATGCATTTCCAACCTTTCCATTTCAATGTATAGGAGAAAGTAGGCAGTGTGGATTATCAGTGCAGAATATTGTATACCTAATCACAAATAATCACCGTGTTGGTTTTGCTTAGCTGGTTTTATGGCTGGGAGGATGAGTTTGGGGAATAGTAAATTCAGAATGATTGCAATGTGAAAACAAAAGATATCAAAATTTTTAAAAGATCATGAGAAAAATTCAGGAACAGCAACAGCAACAAAATTCTACATGCAAAAGTAATCATAATCTTATGAAAAGGAGATTATATATATAAATACATGTGTTTATTAAAATACAACTTTTATTCCACAACTCTAGGACATTTCGTGGCAGAGCTTTTTTTAAAAAAGGCCACTATAGAGAAGCAACTGAAGATCTTGCGACTGCAATTCATTTAGATCCTAATAATTGGTTAGCATTCTATTATAGAGCCTGCATATTGCGAAAGAGTAACCAAAATCGATCTCTTCAGGATTTCAGCGTGTCAGGTACTATTTCATCACTTTTATTTGCATAGTAAATATGAAACTTAAATAAGAAAAATAAAATAATTTTTTCTTCTTGTTGTTTAACTCTTTTTTTTTTTTCATTTAGGGAGACCCTAACCTAAAATGGTCAAGACAATTCCATTTCAGGATAATTCCATTTTTAAAAAATTCTCATTCTAAAAGTTTGTGGCACAAACTTTAGACTATGTGGTATTGTGAATTATTTTACAATTTTCTGTCTTAGCTAAATGAGCTAGATGGTCATTCACAAAATAATTTTCTGTATTGCACAGCCTTGATATTTGTAGTTGCTATTTAGAGCAATACAACAAACAATAAAGAGAGCTAGGATCAAGTGTTATCAGAAATGGTTTATCTAATCTGGGATCTAGTCCACCCCTTTCCTGGGGAATTGTGATTTCTACTTTTATTGGAAGAAAGAGGATTCTTGTGGCTAAGCCCTTGCTTCTCCCTGAGGGTAGGTAATCCTTGCTCCAAGAGAAATATTAGGCTAAAATGATCTATCCTCCACACTTCAACTATTAGAGTCTAGGGATATAATATTTTAGGTCAGGATCAATACCATTTTCCATGATCACTCTCAAAGAGAGAGGGAGCATTATATATTAGCTTATACGTTTAGCAGCTTAGTTCCTGCTAGAGTATGAGACCCTGCTGAGAGGGAGTACAGAAGCCACATTGACCTGTGGTGCACAATAAGTTTTCTGCCACATTGCAGAAACGCCCATGTTGAGCAAGGAGCACTGCTGCATGGCATGGGAATGGGTAGAGCCTGAGGGTCACAGCTAGTTGCTCGTGAGCAGGGATGCCTTGACAGGGCCTCTCACCTGTGAGCTGGTTGCTGATGTGGTTGGGTCAGCTCTCCTCCCATTGGCAGATACCATGCATATACAATGCCCAAGAGCTGCTTCTCTGAATGGTGATTGGGGATTGCCTATTATTCACACACTGATCATGTTTGCAAAACTGGCATCAACAAGTCTGTGCGGCATAATAAACTGGAGCTCTTTTCACACCCTGTGAGTTCCCCTGCCTCATTCATCTCGCCTCTGAGATCAAAGAGCTCATACAAGGTGAGCTCTTAAAGTTGGCCACAAGTTCCCTTCAGCTACATACTAATTACGGGGGAAAGGAGACCACCTCATTCATAGCCAGTTCACATCTTTATAAAAGTAACAGTTTAAACAACAAACAAACAAATATTGGGAAGTTATACAGATTAAAATACATAAGAACACATAAGATCTCAGCTCAAACTGAAAGAGAAAACAGTATCGCTGAGTGAAATTTCTTTTGTTCTTAGTAGTCTTTAAAATTATAAGTTCTGAAATTCAAGAAAAATATTGGGGCTGGTTCCCCATATATTTGCTGTCCTGGGAGCTCCCATTAGACATTCAAAAATTATCATCTTAAAAATGTATTCCATTCTCCCTCATACAGGTATACAGTATCCTGAATGAATTTGCTCTCAGCCAATCAGAAGGCTTATCCCCTTACACCAGGATAGGGGACCTTTTTTTCTGCTAGGGACCATTTGAGGGCCAAACAAAATTATCAATTTATAGAACTCAAGCAGGTGGGAACTTGTTGTATCTAGTTTTTAACTCATTACCATCTGTAGTTGATTATGCAAATGATTTAACAAGCCTTTTACAGCCAGTTGCCTTACACCTATACAACACAACAAATCAGGATTGTCCTTCATGGCCCTGCCCAGCCTAAGTGGGAGGACTTATTACACTAGTAAATTAAAAACAAAACAAAACAAAACAAAACAAAAAAAACCCCAATACCTTCTATCCCAAGTAAACCAAAGAATGATTATGAAATAGGTCTTCCTTAATGGCACTTGGTATAGCCATGCAAATTTACTTCAGTGCTACTCTTGTTCTAAAGCCCAGTGACATGGGACTTTCTCCTTATTAATGGAGATAAATTCTTTGCTTACCTAAGGGGAAGGAAAGGGTAGGCAAGGGTGAAGAGTTTTAGTTCTCATCCAGTCCTCTTTTGAATAGGATGCTCCTGGCTTCTGACTTTAAGAGAAAAAGTCAGTCTCATGTCCACTGCTAAAAAAAAAAAAAAGACTCTGGGAAGACATGAGAGGAACCAGCATTTTCCATCATGTCTCTATATCTACCTTGCTACTTTAGAGTCTTTGGGAAATTTTTTCCCTCAGGTGAGATCTAGGACCTTCTCTCTTGCATGAACTGAGTCACCTAACTTCCACTGGGAAAGCTTCTTTATTTTGTATTATTTGTCATATATTCTCCTTGTCCATTTTCTCTGACATCTATTTTACTGCACTTTTGATATGTGATTTTCTTTACTATTCTCTTTGTGTTAGTTGTGGAATGGTATTAGGTGGGAAAGGAGTCAAGCCTTGGATATAGAGCTCCCCTTTTCCCAAAATGACAAAGTGATCAGAAGTTAGATGGAACTTTTTAATCATAGTCCCTAGGGGGAGAAGATAGAAAAGTAAATAACTCAAAATTAAATTTGAAACTATTTTGGAACCAAAGGCTCATTTTTTGGTAAAGAAAAACTAGAAATTCAATTCAAATTTCATAATGGAAGATATTTTTGATAAAAAAAAATCTATAAAAAAAATCTATAGGATCATTTTAGAACTACAATTAGATCTAGAAAAAAACTTAGAAGATTATCTAGTCTAACTTCCTCACTTTTAACAGATAAGGATATTAAGGCTTGAAGTTGAAGGGACTTGCTCTAAGTAACACAAGCAAGCAAGTTAAAGCCAGAATTTGAATTCAGGGGCGTTGACTCTAAATAAAACATTTTTTCCCCAAAAAAAAGTTTATTTGAAAAACAGGGAATCCCAAAATTTTAGGTTTTTGTTTTTCATATAATTTTAAGTACCTATTATGGTCAAAGAACTATATTTTTCAGTGATAAATAATTTAATTCAACAAATTCAGTAATTTATTAACTATCTTAGTAATTGTTTAGTCATTTTTCAGTAGCATCTGACTCTTTGTGACCCTATTTAGGGTTTTTTTGGCAAAGATACTGGAATGGTTTGCCATTTTCTTCTCTAGCTTACTTTATAGATGAGTAAACTGGGGCAAACAGGAGTAAGAAACTTGCTAGTAAGTGTCTGAAGCCATATTTGAACTCAGGTTTTCTGATTCTGACACAGTGTTCAATCCACTATGCTATCTAGTTGCCTTATTAAGTATTTATCATGTACAAGTTACTGTGCTAGGTTTGGGGATAGCATAAACCTAATCAAAAGATGCCAAGGATATGACATAAATAAATATAACATAAAAAATTCATTTCACAAATCAGAGGGAAAATTCAACCAAAGTGATTGCTAAATCTAAGGAATAACAACAACAATAATAATCCACATTTATGTAGCACTTCAAGGTTTGGAAAGTACTTTTCTTATTTTGCTGTAGTGAACTTGTTCATTGCTGTCCACTTTTCTGCCACTGGGGGCTATACTGAAATAGTTTCTGCTGTGAGCTACTCCCAGGCCATACCCCACTATCCATTCCTGTGCCACTTGGGCTGCCTACTTTGCTAGGGCCTACTGATGCCTTCTGTGTGTAGTTGTTTATTTGTATCTCTCCTATAAGAATGTGACCTTGAGATCTTGACTGTTTGGAGTGGAGGGGTTTGTTAAAAGATCTTGTTGATTTGCCTATGCAGAGCCTGAGTACAATACTCTTATCTCTTGGGGCCTATACACTGCCACCGGCACTGTTTTTGTCTTATCCACCCTCATTCCTTGATAAGCCCAGAAAGAATATAAACTTTGGCACTGCTGGAGACTGAACACAGTCTCCAGTATGTGTGCTTTCCTAGTACCTAACAAGCAATCAATATTTCTTCCAAGGAAGAAAAATGTATTGAAGGCCTGGGCTAGGACTTCCTATCATATTATTGTGCAGGGTAAGCAGCAATAATTCTTTTGTTGTTATTATGTTACTATTGTAATTTTTGCTCTGTTAATTTCTTATTTGAGTAAGTTTATTTTCTTCTCTATACTTTGATCATGTGAGCTAAATGTCAATTTTATTTTGCTAGTCTAAAGAACCAACTTTGGAGGGTTTTGTTTTTTTTTATTAATTTACAGTCTTTTGCTTATTGTCATATCAGTTCTCTAATTTCAAGATATTCTTTTTTATACTTATTTTGGGTTTATTGATTTTCTAATTTTTTTAGACCTTTTATAGTGTTAAGTAATCCTCATTTTTCCTATTTTTATCTGGTTTTAGAGACATGTTTTTCCCTCTTTTTTTTGTTTTCTTTTTCCATGAATATATCTTTTTTTTTAATTATTAAAGCTTTTTATTTGTATAACATATATATGGGTAGTTTCTCAGCATTGATCTTTACAAAGCTTTCCGTTACAAATTTTACTCCCAGTCTCCTCCCCTCCCCTAGATGGCAGGAAGTCCACTACATGTTAATAATGATAAAATACTTGACAAGTTGTGCAAGAAAAATCCTATCTACAAGAAAAAAAAAAAAAGAAAATCAGAGAAAGGAAACACAATGCAAGCAAACATCAATAGAGAGCATGAAAATGTTATGTTGTGGTCCACATTTCATATCCCTCTCTCAGGATGTATTTGGCTTTCTTCACTGAACAATTGGAATTGGTTTGAGACAATTCTTTGTTGCAGAGAGCCATGTCCATCAGAACTGATCATCATATAGTATTGTTGTTGCCGTGTACAATGATCTCCTGGTTCTGCGGATTTCACTCAGCATCAGTTCATGCAAGTCTCTCCAGGCCTCTCTGAAATCATCCTGCTGGTCGTGTCTTACAGAACAATAATATTCCATAACATTCATATACCATAATTTATTTAGCCATTCTCCAATTGATGGGCATCCATTCAGTTTCCAGTTTCTAGCCACTACAAAAAGGGCTGCCACAAACATTCTTGCACATGTGGGTCCCTTTCCCTCCTCCAAGATCTTTTTGGGATATAAGCCCAATAGAAACACTACTGGGTCAAATGTTTTTTCCTCTTAAGAATTATTCTGTATCACAGAAATTTTGGTATGTTTTTTCATTCCCTTTTACATAGTTATTGTTTCCATGATTTTCTCTTTGACTTATACATTATTCAAGATGCCATTGTTTCCATTTAGATCTAAATTCTTTGCTTGCATTTGTGGTAATTATTTTTATTAAGTTAACATTTGTAAATTATATATTTAGCATTTCTGCTTTTTCAAAATTTGCCTCCAAATGGTCCATTTCCCCCCTCACTTCTAAAATACACACACACACACACACACACACACACACACACACACACACACATTCTTTAAGTTTCCCATTCAGAACATATCTCTAAAAATTATTGCATTACTATCTGTCCTTTTTGCAATTCACTTAAATTTTCCTTTGTTAATTGAGGTGTTATGCCATTTTGTGTATATGATAAATAACTTTATTTAGTTCATTGTCTTATGTTTGTTTTAAGCATAATCTATGTCTCATATTGGAAAGCCTGTTCCTATCACCTTCTTTGGCTATGTTTATCTCTATTCCTAAAACCATTCTATTCTCTCTTGATAGGTGCTGGAAATCCTTTGTAATTCATACATCCTCTTTTCTGAAAAGATAGATTGCTTATAAAGCTATGATAAAAGTGGTCTCCCAATATTCAAATCCTTCACTTCTTCCTCTATAAAAACCACTATATAATGTTGCTATCTCATAATGTAGATATATACCTCCTCTCCTATAAGAATGTTTTTAGTGTCTCATTTTCTTTTATACTTTTTGAGTTACCATCTTATTCTTCCTAGACCCTAGTTCTTCCTTTCCATTACTATCATCCTATTCTTCTGTATTATCCCATTATGTTGAGAAGTTAAGGAATTATTGTCCCTTTATGGTTTGTATGTGGATTTGGTAGAAGTGCATTACCTTCTTTTCTTTGTCCAATTTGTGAAACTTGCCACTTCTTTAACTACTTCTCCCAAAAGATATGGATTCACTTTAGAGGGAAGGATAGGAGGGAAATTTACTTCATAGAGTATGATTTCAAGTATTCTATGCACTTAGAACTCTCTTAATTCTTTGTTTCCCTTAATTTTTTTAACTCGTATTCTTTTAGGCATTTGATGTTTCCCATGTACTTTCTTTTACCTCATAGAACAAGCTTTTTCACTTGTTATTTTTTTAAGCTTTTTATTTTCAAAATATGTGCATAGATAATTTTTCAACATTGATCTCACTTGTTTTTAAAAGCAATTTATTAACAAGGGAAAATTTATTTCATTATTTCATATTTCCTTGATAATTTCTTTTTAATTTCTTTTTTTTTTTTTTTTTTTTTTTTGCTGAGTCAATTGGGGTTAAGTGACTTGCCCAGGATCACACAGCTAGGAAGTATGAAGTGTCTGAGACCAGATTTTAACTCAAGTCCTCCTGACTTCAGGGCTGGTGCTCTATCCACTGCACCACCAAGCTGCCCCTTTCCATGATTGTTGTAATGGTGATTTGTGGCTTCTCTCAGTCAATGCTTTGTTGTTTCTGTTTCAGAATTCTGGGCTGTTTTTCTGCATTATATCATTCAGGGTTTGTTTTGTTTTAATTTAGAATTTGTGCATCATGTCTTCAAGTAGAGTTCATATGATTTTTTTTTTTTTTCCTGCTGAGGCAATTGGGGTTAAGTGACTTGCCCCAGGGTCACACAGCTAAAAAGTATGGTAAGTATTGATTTTTACTCAGGTCCTCCTGAGTTCAGGGCTGTTGCTCTATCCATTGCACCACCTACCTGCCCCCAATATAATTTTTTAAAATAGGTATTTACTGATATCTTTTGACTTTAGGTTTCTAAATTTTTCTGTGTATTTAATCCCATAGCCTCTTTAGAGAAACATCCTTTATAACCAAAAAGAAAAATCCCTTAAGAAAAAAGTAACAGAAAATTAGCAAAACTTATACCTTGAAAAAATCTGACAATATATGCAAAGCTTGACACTTCTGGATACCTCCTTTTTTGCAAAGGAATGGAGGGAATTGTCTTCTATATCCTTCTGATCAAACTTTTTTTTTTTTTTTTAATAGTTTTGCAACATTCATTTCAATTGACTTGTGGTAGTTGCTCTTTCCATTAAAAAGATAATTTTTGTGTTTATTAGATTCCATTTTTTTTAATGCCTGAACATTATATGTCAACAAATCACAAATGAAAACTGCTGGGATCTATTCGAATCAGAGGGCAAAGTAAGGAAAGAATCCACAAATTACTTTCTGAAAAGAATAGTAAAAGGAAGAGATCTAGGAATGTCCTAGCTAAAATCCTGAAATCCCACATCAAAGAAAACATGCTACAAACCATCTAGAAACAAGCAGTTCAAGTATCAAGAATCAACCACTACAAGTCAATTGAAATAAATGTTGCAAAATTACCCAAAAAAATTTAATCAGGAAAAAGAAGATATGAGGAGTTCTAAATTTCCCTTCTTCTGAGGCAAGATATTGTCCACACAGCTACAAAACTCTGAAGACGTGACCTTCTTGCAACAACACTAACTTTATTTAAATTAGACCTATTATGAGGTCATCTTAATATTTATTTCATTCTTGTTTGAGTATAAAAAGAAAAGTTCTCAACCACAGTTTTGCAGCATTAGAGTCATGAGATACCTTTATGTATGTGCTTTGGGTATAAATATTTTCTACATGGCTGCCCCTGCTATATTGTTTCCCACATGCATATTCCTGTTGATGATTTATGTAGTTAGGGATTGGGATTAATGAAGAGAATATTTTGTTGTGATTTTTATTACTATTCTGTTTTATAAAATGCCTTTACTTTGAACTCAGTGTGTCTCTGAGTCTGGTCAAAGTAAATATATTGGGGAGAACTTAGGAAAAATTACTTGGCGAGTTACCTGATTCACAGAGAACCTCGAATAATTTTCTCATGGTCCATGGATGAGGAGATGCTGGGTATTACCCTGACTTTAGAATGTTGGGACATTTTCAACCGTGAACAACGATAGCTACTTTTTTCATCTGTAAAAGAGGGCATTTAATTCAATGATTATATAAAATTCAGTGAAGCTAGAAATAATTTGTTAATAGCTAGTAGAATCAAGATACCCTGGATTCAAATCTTGCCCTTGACACATTATTTCTAGCACAGTTGCTGATTTAAATCAGTAGAAGGAATTTCAATGTTGGGAATTCCTTATAATTGTGAAATCAAGGTTCAGACCTTTCTCCTTTCCCTCCCCCAATATCTGATAAGAAAAGCTATTTCTATTTGTTATCTTTATTTTGTTTTCTTGCTAAATAACATTATTTAAAGTTATTTTGAGTAGTATAAATTGGGGTGTGACATTTTTATTCATGCTAATTAAAAACTTAAAAGATTATAAAAATGCTTTTTTTTCCTGTGCCGATTTTGACTTTATTTATTTATTTATTTTATTAAAACTTTTTATTTGCAAAACATATGTATGGGTAATTCTACAACATTAACCATTACAAAGCTTTCTGTTACAAATTTTTCCCCCCTACTCCCCACCCCTCCCCTAGATGGCAGGATATCCACTACATGTTAATTATGTTAAAATACTTGACAAATTGAATATATGTATACATATTTCCACACATCATTTTTGTGCAAGGAAAATCATAATAAAAATGCTTAAAGCCAAACGTCCTTCACATATGATTACTTAGAATTTTTTTTTTGAAAAGCAATAGGGATGACTTGCCCAGAGTGTTACAGCTAATACTAATGAACTCAGATCCTTCTGACTCCAGGGCTGGTGCTCTATTCACTGCACTTTCTAGCTAACCCAATTATTTAGAATTTAAATAAGCAAAATGCATGTTTTTCTTTTTCAGTGCTCATCAATGATACTATTGACAATCTTCCTGCTTTTCTACACCGTGGCATTTTGTATGCAGAAATGAGTCGTTGGGGACGGGCAGTTGCTGATTTTGAAAGTGTACTTGATCTAGACAGGTCTTTTCCTCTTTTTATGTAAAATTAAGTGAAAATGGAATGAATAAGTATAACTGTTTTGTTTTATATTTACCAAAGATAAACACTAGGAAAAGAAAAGAGGCAGGTATAAAATTACTGGATTATGATAATATCTATAAAAATAAGATATCCTTAACTTCCACATTTTAAATTTAATATATTTTAAAGGTTGCATGGCTTGTAAATGCTATTAAGAAAGATTTTCAGGTTATAATCTTTTTGAGTTTAACTACAGTTAAAAATAATTACCATGTTTTATCACAAAATACCCCTTGGTGTTAATGTCAAAGAAAAAAATAGTAGGTAGGATGAACCAATATTTTGAATTATGTGATAAAATTATTTTGTCATTGAGTTTTAAAGTATCTCTTCTGTTACAGTAAATAAAACTTCAGAAAAGAAAAGTGGGAAAGAGGAGGGAAAAGCATCTATAAAAATTAAGGGATATGCACACTAGAAGTTATAGAGTTGAATTAAAGTGAAATAGTAGGGAATCAGATTGCAGAATTGCCACATTTAGTAAAATAAACCATTTCAATTCTTATGAAATATTCATTAGAAAGAGGGATTTTAGAGTGTGCTATAGCTTGTGCTAGTAATGGTATCAGAAGAGTGACTGTGAAGGATAATTAAGATAAATTTTGATTCTGATGAGTAGAATTTCATGGTTCATTGCCAAGTGTCATCACAATTTTTGTTAGAGTGATTCTAAAGAAGACAAAAGGAAAAAAAAAGCTACAACAATAGTTTTGGGATTATAGGGTTTATTAGCAGAACTAAAAATTTCCTTTATTTTTAAAATATAAATTTTGAACTAGATGATATCTAACACCTGAAGTCTTGAGTCTGAAATGAAAGTAATAACTCATGTTGATAAGGGCAAGAAAGCAAGTTAAAGTCAATTTTAAAACAATTGTTATTTCTATTGTTATTTTTAATGCAGAGTCTCCAATCCCATAAGTTCTTCTATTGCCATATTAAAGGAAAGGCATTAAGTTTGCAACCCAAGACTAAAATGAGTAGTGATGGATAATAATTGAAGCAGTCTTTAAAAAAAAAAACAAACTCTTAGTATATGTTATATATCCATGTTTATTTCTTATATGGTATTTAATTTTTACTATTTTTATATTAGTTACAAATTAAAGGAAATGCATATTGATTTCCAAGAAAACTTTGTAAGTTCATTGTGGGAATAAGATACCTCTACAAAAGCAAAGATTCCTAGTAGTAACACTGATTGGGAATCAATAACAATAAAAGTCCAGAGCTGACTATGAGAATTTGGAACACCCCCAATTCTTTGTCACTATCTTGATACATTTCTTCCCCAATATCACCACCACCAATTTTTAAATATTTTAATTTAAAGTTTTTAATTCAAAATTCTATTCCTTCTTTTTTCTCTCCCTCACTCAGTGTAAAAAAATACATATGCAACTATATAAAACATTTCCATATTAGTCATTTTGTACAAGACTCAAATAAAAAAAATTAAAGAAAGTTTAAAAATAGCATGATTTAATCTGTATTAACAATACATATATGTATATATATTTGAAAAATGAGACACCTTTATCAGGAATATTTGTGGCAAAAATTTCCTCCCAGTTTTCTGTTTTCCTCATAATTTTAGTTGCACTAGTTTTGTTTGTGCGAATTCTTTTTTTATTTTTATATAATCAAAATTATCTATTTAACATTTTACAATTTTCCCTATATCTTTTGTGGTCCTAAATTTTTCCTTTATGCATAAATCTTGACACATTTCTTGCTTTCTCTATTTCTGTGGTTTTCCCATTTGATGGTAATTAAGAGAGGGAAGATTTTTGAGCTCCTACTAGGGCACATGAACTGCTCTTGAGACTGTTTCTTAACCTTCACATTAAGAGTAGCAATTATTAGCATAGAGTTTTAGTTGTGTTAGAAATGACTCTTTCATTCCTTTACCTGAAATGGAATTTTGTCATCTTAATGTACTTTTCAAAACTTTAAAACATTTAAAACAATATTTTGCTATTAAATATGAAAAACATTTGATTGCATGTAGGATTATGTAGACAAATTGGTATGATAGATACCATTAATAATCAAATTGATAAATTTTGTATTCCTTTTTTTAGAAGCATAATTTTTGCTTACATAAATATTGGCATCATATACCTGTTGCATATGGACAAGTACTTTGAAGCAATTCAGAAGTTTACAGAGGCTATTCAAGTTGATCCTTTGTGTATTCAAAGCTATCTTTGTCGAGCAGAAACTTATCATAAGGTATTAAGGGTTTGGTACTTAAAACAGTTAAAAGTTTATTGAACCACTATGAATTTATTTTTAATATATGAAACATTTTCCCCTGGTGTTATTAAAAAACAATAAGATAAATTGATCACGTTCCCTTTAACTAATCATTACAAACGGTAAAGCTTTTTAGACTTTAATTTCTCCTTATGCTGTTATAGCTCAATCCCTTCCTAAATTCATTGCTCCTCAAATGTTCACCTTTTTGAAATGTCACTTCTTACTCCACTGACTGATTATTCTTTCCCATGTCATCAGTGATCTTTTATTGCTAAATCTGGTGACTTTTTCTCTTCATCTTCCTAGATCTTTCTGCAACACATGACACTACTAACAATTCCTTCTTAATACTATCTTCTCTGTCTAATGTGACATTGTTTTCTCTAGGCTCTCCTCCTAGCTATGAAATCATTTCTCTTTGCTCTCTCTCACAAATTCATCCATTAGTTCATCCAGTACACATTTATTAAGTGCCTTCTCTTTCCAGAATTATTGTTCTAGGCTTTGGGAGAAATACAAAATTTAGACAACTATAGATAAATGTATCTGAATTGTTGATCAAAGTGTTATGTGACATCTAGGGAAGAATTAGGGGGACTATATAGAAAAAGTAGCATTGGATTTGGGCTTTAAGTGAGCTTTAAGGATTTAAGATGTATAGGAATTGAGTAGGTAAAGAAGGCATAGAAAACAGCATAAGGAAAGGCCCATACCTTTGTAAAAGATTAAAGTTAATCTTCCCTTCCCTTTTCCCTTCCCTTCCCTTGGGAAGTGTTAAGGGACCATAGAGCAGTCCACTTTGGCTAGACTACAGAGTACATGAGGGGGAATAATAGGCAATAAGGATGAAAAGGTAAGATGTTGCCATTATAATGGATAGTATGAGTAGTATGTACTAGGGGAGGTGTTGCCAGCACTTCATCCATTCTCACCTGAATCATTCTCCATTTTTCTACTGAAAAACAACAACAACAACAACAACAAACCCACCCCAAAACAGCTGGCTTCTTCTCTTCCAGGATAACTGAGAGTTTGGGGAGATAGTTTTGTAGTACTATAGCTCATGAGTGTGATTGCTCCACTGGGATTATACCAATTGACATCAATTAGTGAATCAGATTTTTTTAAATTTTGTTTTTCATTTTTAATTTAGCAAATAAAACAAGCATTTCCATAACATAGTAAAATACAAAAATATGATTGAATATCAAACTGCAAAACTGCAAATCTAGCATGTACACCTTCCTTTTAAATATATGATAGTTATCATGTATTTTTTCTAATCTACCTCTTCTCTCACCATTAAACACAAATATGTGTGTATATATATGTAAAATCATTCTGTGCATACTTCTTTTATCAGTTCTTTCAGTGGAAGTAAATAGTTTCTTTCTTCATAGTTCCTTTGTAGCTAATTTGGGTATTTCTAATAGTCAAAATGACTTAGTCACTCAAAGTTATTCTTAAAACAATATTGCTATTACTTTATACAACATTCCCTTGGTTCTATTTATTTTGCTCTTTATTATTTCATCCAAGCCCATGTTTTTCTAAAATCAATCTGCTCATTATTTCTTATAGCCCCATTGTATTCCATCACAATCATATACCACAACTGTTCAGTTATTTGCTAATTTCCAGTTCTTTGTTACCATAAAGAAAGCTGTTCTAAATAGAATATAGAGCCTCTTTCCTTTTTTCTCAATTCTTCTGCCTGATCTCTCTCTTATACTGTCATATTGCAGAAATGGAAATTTACTAAATTGGTATCATGTAAATAGTCTGTACACATGTTTCCCCCATTCACTCACAAGTATATGGAGAGAAAAGAGAGTTTTGAGTTTAGAGCATTGCTCATGGGGAAAGGGGGGTAATTTAGAGTTCTTGGTTTCTGGAAATCTTTTTTTTCCCCTTTGTAAAATACTTATGAAGATCCCTAAACAGGGAGCAACTTTCTGCTGAATTTCTAGTAGTTATGAAGTTGTCTTTTCTAAGGGCCTTTAATTTGTTTTTGCTAATTAATGTAGATGCTACATTTTTTTTCTGGAAACACTGCTAGGAAATGAGAAGTCTAAAATTTTCTAACTTTTAGAGATTCAAAAGGTCATTCCTTAGTCAAGAAGGAGTAAGAAATAAAAAATCTCCCCTTATATTCCCATGCAATTCCTTTTCAAAGGCCTTGGCTTAAACGGTTTCTACTACTGGATTGAATTCCAATTAGAAATCCAGGTTCCAGACAACCACCAAATGAATGTCGTCAATTAATCTCAAAACACTTCTTTTGCCTGGCTATTTCATTTCAACCAATGACTTTCATTCCTTTCAATTGAACTAGTTCAAATTAAGGACTAGTCCTTAATCAATACCCTTAATTGACTGATAATAGCAATCATTTTTAGGATTCCCCACCTTTATTTACAGAAAACAATGAGCTATCATGAATTTTACTAACCAAAGGAGTGTAATATATTATTTGGCCATAGAGTGGCACTCGAATCACACACTCTTTCATCTACCTCTCTCCTATTTCAGACTACAGCTGGTCCAGGTTCTTTATGATCTAGAATCTGCCATAAAAATTACCCAAAATAGGACACCATCATCTCTCTTTTTCATTTGCTAGCTGTAATCCATAGATTTAAAGTTTATTGTTTCCTTAATGGCCACATGCTTTATTTAAATAATTATCCAGTATTTAAAAAAAAAAAAAAAAGCTTTCTCAGCGTTTAATGCAGAATTCTTTATATCTTGGATTGGGTCCTTCCCTCCCCTTACCCCCGCCTTCCTCCCTTCTATAACTCCTTCCATTAAGTAGAAAAGAAAAGGATTTGACAAGCTTTAGAATTCATCAAGGTTTCCTCCGCAATGGCTTGGGGGAGGGAAGGGAGTGAAAGAGAGAGAGGGAAGGAGGGAAAGGAAAGAGAAAGGAAGTGCCCTTTAACTGCAGCAGTACTCAGAAGGAAGTCTCCTTAAGGATAAAAGAAACAGAAACCTAAGGACTCTGGAAATGTATGCCTACCACATTTACCAGCTTCCCCTAAACTTCACTGATCTCAGTTACTTCCTGGAGGTCTCAGAAAAGCTTCATTAGGCCAGATTGTGCAAGGCCTTAAATGCCAGGCACAGACATTGAAGATTTTTTGAAAAAAGGAGAATTTCAATCATATGGGTAAAAAAGATTATTCTAGCAATGGTGCAAAGAATGGATTACAAAATATCAGGTGTGGAAGTGGAAAGATCTATTATGAATTTTTTTTTTAACAATACTTCTGGTTCATGGTAATAAAGGATGGTTGAGGGCACAGACAAGATAGATGTTAGATTTTGCAGTGATGGAATTGATAAAAATTGGCAGCTGTATATGAGAAGTTAAAACAACTTACAAACAGCTGAATAACAACAACAAATTAAGGAGAGTTAAGTAACACAGTGGATAAAGTGCCAGATCTGAATTTGGGAAGATTCCTTTTCTTGAGTTCAAATCTAGCCTAAGCCATTTACTTACTAGTTGTATGACCCTGAGCAAGTCACTAAACCCTGTTTACCTCAATTTCTTCATCTATAAAATGAGCTGGAGAAGAAATGGCAAACTCTTCTAGTGTCTTTGCCAAGAAAACCCCCAAAATGTGGTTATAAAGACTCAGACACAAATGAACAACAATATGAAAGGTGAAAAACAGAGAATTCTCTTTTTGTAAACAGAGATAAAAATAAATAGCAGTGCTAGATATAGGGGAAAAAATCATAGAGGAAGGAGTTTGGGAGGGAAGGAGCTTAGTTATATACATGTTGAGTTTGGGGAGCTCTTGGAATTTATGTCCTTTTAGAGAACAGAGAAGTCACAGGAATGATCACCAATGACAAAAGTCATTGAAATGATAAGAAACAAGGAAAAATCAGATATTTGATTTGTCTGAGAATTGAGATTATGTCTTACATGATACCTATTGATCACCTAGGATCTTTTTGAAGACATCTTTCCTGAGCTTCAGTTACATAAACTCAGAATAATACTTTGTTCTTCAATTTCCCTCAGAATTTACCTCTATATCATATCAGATTTCAATATTTCTAAAGTATCAGTTGATACTTCTTAGGATCACATTTCTTTGATCCTACTTATATAGCTTTTATCACCTCTTCACTGATTACTATAGCTTCCTAGGGATCTCCTTCTTTAAATCCCAACACAACAATCTTCCTAAAGCACAAATCTGACCATGCCATCTTCTACCAAAAAAAAATTTAGGAGCTTATTAGCTCTTTAATAATATGCAAATTTCTCAACATGCCATCCTAAAGCCCTTCACAGACTATTTTTAATCTATCTTTCTAGACATTTCATATCATACCTATATCTTTTCAAACTTATTTTATCTCCTCTCTTCTCTCTCTTCCATCCAAACTGGTCTATTTAATTTTCCTAGAATTCAGCATTTCATTTCACACCTCTGCTATTCAGGCTGTTACTTACACCTGGAATGCATCCTCCCTTAGAATTCTTAGCTTCTTTTCTATTTGGGTGCTATCTTAAAGGAATCCTTTCCTTATCTCCTTGGCTATTCATGCTGTAAGCCTCTTTAGTTTATATGATACTTGTCAGTAGAATATAAGCTTCTTGAGGGCAGGGCCTGTTTTGGGTTTTTTGTGTTGTCTTTTTATTCCCAGTACCTAGCACAGTGTCTTGCATGTAATAGAAGCCTAATCAATCCTTATTGAATTTTATTTGAATGATTAAATAGATTTTCAGTTTCTGAAGAGGAGAAGTTAGTGTGCCTCCAGCAGACTCTTTTATACATTTTTATAGTATGAGCCTGTAAAAGCATATGAAAGAAATAGAAGTAACAGAAAACCAGGGTTAGTGGGAAGAAGAGAAGAATCTGAATCCTTGTGAGAGACACAAAGACCTTGAAGGGAAGAAGCCAAATAGATGAGGCCAGAAAGAAGTTGCTTGCTTCCCAGATAAGCCTTGCTAAGGTCAGAGCTCCTCACCAAAGGATAACTTTGGCAAGGGAAGAATAATAGCAGTTGTTACTATTTGTTCACTGCCTAGTAATAGGTGCCTTTAGAAGTCATCCCCTTCTAGCACTCTGGATTGAGAAAAAATGAGTTGTTTTTGTGATAGTCACTGATAAATGGGAGCCAATAATGGAAAGAACACTGGTTTGAGAATCAGAAGACGTAGGTTCTACTTCTGGCTTCCCCCTCTTTTTTGACTTTGACCAAAATACTTCAACTCTCTGGGCTTCATTTTCTTAATAAGAAAATTAAGGGATTGGCTGTCCCAGATGGGGCCCCCTTTGCTTCTAACATTCTATAATTCTATAATCCTGTAACAATCTCTCCCTTGAGCTCAAATTTCACATTTCCCCTTCTTGATGAACATTTCCACAAGGATGCCCCCAAAGTACCTGAAACTTAACATGTCCAACCAAAACCAAAACTAAGTCCATCATTTTTACTTTCAAACTTGCCTCTTTCCCCAGCTTCCCTATTTCTATTAATGGCACCTCTGTCATCACCCAGGTTCAAAACCTCACATATTCCATCTATAATATTTCTCACATCCACCCTGCTTCTCTGCTCACATTGTCATCACTCAGCCCTAGTTATGTCTTGCCTAGACTAAGGCATTGGTTTCTTTATTGAGCTCTTTTCAAACAGCTGCCAAAGTAATGTTCTTAATTCATATCTCACCCTTTCACTTCTTTATTAAAAACCATCAGAGTCTCCATATTGTTTACAGAAAAAAATACAAATCTCTAATCTTTTCTTTAAATCCTTTGTTGTCTGACTACAACTTAATCCTCTCAGCCAGATCTTTTCTTGATCTTTCCAACTTTATCCATTCAAGCAAGTTCTATCTCCCCACTCCTCTCCCACCTCGGGACCCCATGCATGGGATTACAACTTCGTCATCTGCCTGCAAAAATCTTTCTCTTCCTCTTTAAGGTTCAGTTCAGTTGTCACTTCCTGAAGAATTCCTTGATTCAACTCTGCTAAAATTGATTTCCCCTTTCTTAAATTTTTATAGTACTTTTTGTCCTTGAGGTTCGATATTGTCCTCCTTTTCATCTGTATATCCACAGTGCCTAGGACAGTGCTTAATAAATATTTGTTGAATTAAATAGCCCAGCAAATAATTGTGTGGTTATTGTTCTCCTTTTTCTTATGCTTAAATTTACAATCTTGTTTATTCCTCTTTATCCAGAGTGAATTTTGAGTTTATAGTAAGAAAAAAAAAATCAGAAAGTCAGCAAAAGTAAATGACTAAGGCTTTTATAATTAAACAATAAATTTAATTCCCCTTTTGTCTACCTGGTTATTAGTAATATCAATGAATTCTGTAGCTTTTTAGGAGATTGTTTTCATTCCAAGAAAAGTCACATCACCATATCAGGGATAGCAACACTAAACACTTTAGGTATAAATTCATAGGATCTTAAATTTGACACTTTATTATTTCCGAATTAGTTCTGCCCTTATGAGGGCTATTGGAAAGCTATTAGGAAATCATTTTGCCAGATGGTAGGTGAAATGATAAATAAAAACCCAATTTTTAAAAGAAATTAAATGTTTTAAAGATTAAATCTTTTAAAAAGAAATGAAAATGTTAGAAATTTCTAAGAGGTTAATATGAAAACTGAGAAAAGACAAATGGATTTAGCAGTTACAATGTAATTTGTAACTTTGGAGAGAGAATGAAAAAATATGAGAATGAGAAAACAGAGACAGTAAGTATAATATAATATTTCTAATTTTCCTGTGAACAAGTGAGGAAATTTGGACAATAGCTTGAGGGACTGGCAGGGTCAAGTGAATGTTTCTAAGGATCCAAATGTTTTGGGTATATTTTCAGCCTTCTGGGGGATAAAAGCAGTAGGTAAAGATTGAGGGCATGAGAAAGGCATGATTGAAAGGGACAAACTCCTAGAAGAAATGGGAGAGGATTTAGAGCAATGGTGCAAATAGAGGGGTTGAACCTTTGGAATCTCTTTGTGAGCCTGGAACAAAAAGGAAAAGAATTAGGAGCAGAAGTTACAAAAGGGTTTTATAGTTTAAATTAGGGGAGAGCAAAGAGTCATAATGGATTTCTTTGATTTTCTCAGTAAAAGTAGAAGGTCTGGTACTCTGAGAGATGAGGTCAGCTTGAACAGAGGAAGAAAAGGTTCAGAACAACTGGTTTAGGGAATACAATAGATTAGCATCACACTGGGAAGAACAATAAAATTGTTAAGCCACAAAGAAGGATCAGTTAGAGTTATATAACATATTCTAGTAACATCACGAGACTTCTCAGTTTCGTTCAACAGTATTTGAATATAAACAGGTGAATGGTGGAGTAAAAGAAGGAAGAACAAGGTGATAGAATAGGAGAACATGGAGGAAAAGAGAAAGTGGACATCAAAATAAAGACCAAGAATAGTTTCAGGACAAGTGAAGCAGAAAGATAAAGATAAAAGACAGGAAACATCACAGTTTAGGAACAGGAATGGTTATGGATGGTGGTGATATCTAAAGCACAGCAATCTTTGTTGGTGGATAACATGGAATGAAAATGTAGGTTATGGAAAGTTTCAGGAGATTGGGAGGAAAGGTTCTTTGAGGAGAATTCAATGTGGAATTGTAGGGCAGCAAGGTAGCAGGTATGGAGTCAGAGAGGTTCATCCTCCTGAGTTCAAATCTAGCTTCAGATACTTGCTATTATGTGACTCTGAGAAAGTCACTAAATTGTTTTTCGCCTCAGTTTCCTCATGTGGAAAATGAGCTGGAAAACATTCTATCATCTTTGCCAGGAGCTGGAGAAGCCAGGAAAAGTTCAAATGGGGGCTCAAAGAGTGAGCAACAATGGGGTACTCTATCCAGAAATTCTAAGGCAAAAATGATTTTCAGATGAGGGTGGTGATGGTAAAAGAGCAAAGAATAGTCCAGTGGAGATGGTGGCTATAACATCATCTCATACATAGGACAATATAGCTGAAAATGCCAAACCTGGGAAGAAGGTCTCTCATTCTCTGCCCCTGCTTCAACTCCAATTTATTTTATGAGTACAGGAGCCTACTTCATTGCCTTCTGCCACAAGTGCCTTACTTTGCAACCTCTATAGTAATAGCATGGACTAGAAGTCCATATTGCTCAAGAAATGGGGGTATTAATCTAACCTTTGCAGGGAAGAAATAATACCAGTACTTCCTTCAACCTCAGTCAGATAGGATTCTACATTGAAATAGATAATGAAATCCCTGAGGATAGGGGCAAGAATTCTTTGAGAAAAGAGGGAGAGTAACAGAGAAATTGATTAATCAATCAACAAACAAGTGTTTATTAAGTGTCTACAATGTGCCATACTGCTAGGTACTGGGAATAAAAAAAAAAAAAAAAAAAAAAGCAGTTCTTTTCCATGAATAAGCATACATTCTAAAGGAGTGAAAATATTCACATTTGTAGATTTATGTAGAACATAAAAAAGCCAATACAAGATAACCTTGGAGAAAGCAGCTGAGAGATCAGAGAAGGCCTAATGCAGAACAGAAGGTGATGCTTAAACTAACTCTTGAAGGAAATCAGAGATTCCAAGAGGTTAAAGTTAAAGAGAATGTATTCCAGGCATGGTAAACTATTGAATAAATGCATAAAGACAGGGGAGACAGTGTTATGTGTAAGGAACAAGGAAGAAGATTAGTTTGGCTGCACTGGAGTATATGGAGGAGAATAATGTGTGATAAGACTGAAAAAACTAGAATGGGGCCAGGTTTTGAAGAGTTTTACAAATCAAAGGAGACTTTAGCTGATGCTCAAAGTAATTAATAGGCAGGCATTGGAAATTATTGAGAGAGGAATGTCAGTTTGGCAGCTGGAGATAAATTAGAATAGAAGGAGATTTAAGGCAAGGAGATCAATTAGCAAACTTTTGCAATAGTTGAGACCAATTGAGGATTTCAACTGGGGTGGTAGCTATGTGAATGGAGAGAATTAGAATGGAGAGAATTGCATATGTTTTGCAAATAAAAAGCTTTAACAAAACAAAAAAAAAATGTGCACACTATTTAAAAAAAAAGAAACACTTAATATAACTTATTTTTCTATTCTTGTGATTTGGGGAAAACAGGTATCCCTGGGTAATGCTGATAATGTCCATAATTAAATTTACCAAACATATGTCATCAAGAGAAAAGACAGATTTCAAATAAATAGAATTTATGAAGAGAGTTCAAGAGAAAAATATCAAGAATCTATGAAGCTGAGAGCCTATGTAATGGAAATGACTAGAACAAGAATAAGCAGGGTCTGAAGAGAAGAATAATAGCTTGTAATTCTAGATAATTGAAATTATGGAAGTGAGATGTGGGTTAGAGAGGGACATATTTAGCTTGAGAGAAGAAAAGATACTGCAATGACTAAACAAAATTAACAGAGGAAAAAAATTTTAGAAATTACCTATCAAGTGAGTATATTTGAGGAAGAGGTGAGATTTCAGGTGGAAAAGACATGAGATGTGGAGAAGTTGAGGGTAAAAGAGAGGGCATTCTAGAGAACTATGAAAAAATCGTGTAAACATGTATAAGGAAAAAAGAATGTGCATACTATTTTTTGTGGGACAATTAATAGAATGCTAGATAAAACAGAAAGATCATCTTGTGTACTAGTAAGACATTTATGTGATATTTATGTTAATTATATTCATTTGTGTTTGGGATATTTTTCCTAGCCAAGCCAATTAATTTGGGGTCAATAAGAACACAAACATTTTAACTATCTGTTATTTTTTCCATAGAAATAAACTCTATCCTCCTATCCCTTTTTGCTCCTATAACTTATCATTTATTATCTCTGACAATGAATTTCTCCATTCTTCATTCTAAAAGTCTGATGTCCTTTTTTCCCCCATTTAACTAATGAATTTTGTATGTCTTCCATGGTCCCTTCTGCATGGTAACACAAAGAACTCCATTTGATCTACAAATGATATGTCTTCCTTGCTCCCATGATTGGCAGAAAACTTGTGTTCCATACAAATCATTCTATTACTGTTGAAGGTACCACCAGCCTCATGATCTAAGTATCATTTTTAACTCATTATGATCTGTCATCTTTCCTCACATCCATATTCAATCTATTACCAGCGCCTGTCAATTTCATTTTTGAAGCATCTCTTATGTATGTCCCCTTTTTTCCTATGAAACTGCCACCAACCTCATACAGGCCCTCAGCTTTTCATTCCTCTACTATTACAATAGTATGCTGGTGGGTCTGCCTGCTACAAGTCTTTTCTCACTCCAGTTTAGCCTCCACTCAGCTGCAAAGTGATTTTCCTAAAGCACAGGTCCAATGGTATTATTTCCCTACTCAATAAACTCCACTGGCTTCCTGTCACCTCTAGTTTCAAATACAAAAATGTTCTACTTAGCACTTAAAGTTCTTTTCAGGCTAACCCATTCCTCCTTCTGGAGGAATATAATATATATAATTTCACTTTTCTCTCACCAACAAGGTATAATCAAGTTGAAACAGAAAAATGGTTAAGGTCGTTGACACTTTCAAAAGGAAATACAGACCCATGTGTCCTGGAGCAGACTGGACCTCCAGTCAAATAATAAGCCATTACAATCTTGGAGAGATTGACTGAACTATTTCAGGGAATAGATGGATTTGGTAGGATTGAATATTGTTTCAGGATACTAATGACAATATCTCTGAGATCCATTTGAGTTTCAGTCCTTTGACTAAGCTCAAGAGAAATGAAAAGTTTCAATTTTTAGAATTTTTCTTATGTTTCCATATCCTAATATCTTATAGAAGCCATGAAGCAAAATTTCCTAAGAAAGTCCCAAAATATTTATTTTTAAGAAACTACATAAAATTATATAAAGGAAATAGTTATTAATATTAACATTAAGCTCTCATTCATAATTCAACAGATACATAAATTACCACAAGCAGTGAGGGATATGTCTCGAGCTATCCACCTCCAGCCAGATGGAATCCAGTTGTATATAATGAGGTAAGTACCGAAAAATAACTTTGTCCTACCCTCATTGTATCAACTAAGGATCAAAGTGGCACATATGCATTGACATACATAATATATGTTTATATATAATTATATAATAGGCAAATTCACATGTATATAATACACACATATGTTTACATATGTACTAATATATAGCATGTATATACATGTATTGTGTTTATATTATTGATATATATTATGTATATACACACAAAGATAACACATTCTATATTATTTATTTTAGGAAAATCACAAATTACATTACCGAACATGATGGTAAGATTTTTAGATTCATCTTGGCCATTATTTCCATCAGTCAGTCAATCAGTAAGCATTTATTAAGATGTGCCAAGTATTCTCTTAAATGCAAAAGATACAGAGAAGGGCAGTTCCTCCTTTGAAGGAGCTCAGAGAATCTAATGGGGGAAATAATACACAATTATATAAAAAGAAGGTATATACAGGATAAACAAAAAATAATTGCCAGAGAGAAGGCACTAGAATTAAAAGGGATTGGGAAAAGCTTCGTCTAGAGAGTAGAATTTTAGTTGAGAACTAAAAAAAAATACAGAATCCAGAGGTGGAGATGAGCAGTGAGAGTATTTCAAGGCATGGGGACCAACAAGAGAAATTGACTAGAGCTGAAGGATGTAGCAACTTATTTTAGAAACAAGGCCAATGTCACTGTGCTGAAGAATATAAGGGGGTGCATAAAGTGTAAGAAAACTCCAGAGGGAGGAATGGGCTAGCCTGAGAAGGACTTTTAAGTGCTAAGTAGATCATTTTTGTATTTGAAACTAGAGGTGACAGGAAGCCAGTGGAGTTTATTGAGTAGGGAGATAACACAATTGGACCTGTGCTTTAGGAAAATCACTTTGCAGCTGAGTGGAGGCTAAACTGGAGTGAGAAAAGACTTGCAGCAGGCAGCAGACCCACCAGCATACTATTGTAATAGTAGAGGAATGAAAAACTGAGGGCCTGTATGAGGTTGGTGGCAGTTTCATAGGAAAAAAGGGGACATACATAAGAGATGCTTCAAAAATGAAATTGACAGGCGCTGGTAATAGATTGAATATGGGTGTGGGGAAAGGTGAGAGATCGTAATGAGTTAAAAATGATACTTAGATCGTGAGGCTGGTGGTACCTTCAACAGTAATAGAGAAATTTTGAAGGGTGCGAGGGTTTAGGATAGTGAGTTCCATTTTGGATATGTTGAGTTTAAGATGTCTATAGCAGCAGTGTCAAAGTCATATAGAAACTCATCCTGGTAGGTCACATATTGATATGGAAAGCCACAAATTAATGTTTTCTATGTTGTATTCTATTCTTATTTGTTTTGTTAATCATTACTCAATTTATTTTAATATAGTTCTGGTTGTACTTGGGAGTTTTACTGGCCGCTTGTGGCCCTAGCCATGAGATTAACAACTTAAATCTACAAGACATCCAGTCTAAGATGTTGGAAATATGAGACCAAAAGTCAACAGAAAGATTAGAACTGGATAAGTAGATCTGAGAATCATCAGAATAGAGATAATTGAATCCATGGGAGTTAATGAAATCACCAAGTGAAGCAGTATATAGGAGGAAGAAAAGAACATTGTGAGATAACCAGTTAGTGGGCCTGATCTGGATGAAGATTCAGAAAAGGAGAATAAGTAATCATATAAGTAGGAGGAAAACTAGAAGAGAGTAGAGTCCCAAAAACCTGGAGAGAAGAGATTAACAAGAGGGTTATCAAAAATGTCAAAAGCCACAGAGAGGCTAAGATGAGGATAACTGAGAAAAGGCTATTGGATTTGGAAATTAAGAAATTTTTAGTATCTCTGGAAAGAGCAGTTTCAGTTGTATGACAAGGCCAGAAAGCAGATTACAAAAAATTAAAAAGAAAATGAGCAGAAAGGAAAAAGAGGCACTTCTTACAGATGGCCTTCTCAAATAATTTAGCCACAAAAAGCAGATGAGATATGGATCAATAGCTATCAGAGGTGAATGGATCAAGTAAGGGTTTTTTTTGAGGAATTTGTGAACATATTCGTGTGAAGTAACCAGTAGAGAGGGAGAGAG
The DNA here is from genome assembly GCA_023553655.1 of Myrmecobius fasciatus. NCBI lineage: Eukaryota > Metazoa > Chordata > Mammalia > Dasyuromorphia > Myrmecobiidae > Myrmecobius > Myrmecobius fasciatus. The sequence continues at coordinate 139,150 of JAJPUD010001681.1, read as the reverse complement.
AGAAGATAAATGAGAAAAAGTGAGTTTGATAGGGGCAATCTGCTAAATATGAAATGAAATAGTACCACTTGGGCAAGTAGAAAAGTTTGCTTTGGCAAAGAGAAGAACCACTTCCTCTTCTTCTTCTTCTTCTTCTTCTTCTTTTTAAATTAAAGCTTTTTATTTGCAAAACATATGCATAGGTAATTTTTCAACATTGACCCTTGCAAAGCTTTCTGTTACAAATTTTTCCTTCCTACCTCCCATCCCATTCCCTAGATGGCAGGAAGTCTAATACATGTTAATTATGTTAAAATATTTGACAGATCAAATATGTGTATATATATTTATACAGTTATCTTGCTGTAAAAAAAATCTGAAAAGGAAAACATGATGCAAGCAAACATCAATAGAGAGTGTGAAAATGCTATGTGGGACTCAGATCCCACAGGCCTCTCCCTGGGTGTATATGGTTTTATTCATCATTGAACAACTGGAACTGGTTTGAAACCTCATTGTTGAAGAGAACCATGTCCTTCAGAATTGATCATCATATAGTCTTATTGTTGCTGTGTACAATGATTTCCTGGTTCTGCTGATTTCACTCAGCATCAGCTCATGCAAGTCTCTCCAGGCCTCTCTGAAATCATCCTGCTGGTTGTTTCTTATAGAACAATAATATTCCATAACATTCATATACCATAATTTATTCAGTCACTCTCTAATTGATGGGCATCCATTCAGTTTCCAGTTTTTTGCCACTACAAAAAGGGCTGCCACAAACATTCTTGCACATGTGGGGCCCTTTCCTTCCTTTAAGATCTCTTTGGGATATAAGCCCAATAGAAACACTGCTGGGTCAAAGCGTATGCACAGTTTGATAGCTTTTTGAGCATAGTTCCAAATTGCTCTCCAGAATGGTTGGATCCATTCATAGTTCCACCAACAATATATCAGTGTGCCAGTTTTCCCACATCCCCTCCAACATTCGTCATTATCTTTTCCTATCATCTTAGCCAATCTGACAGGTGTGTAGTGGTATCTCAAAGTTGTCTTAATTTGCATTTCTCTGATCAATAGTGATTTGGAGCACCTTTTCATATAAGTAGAGATAGTTATAATTTCTTCATCTGAAAATTGCCTGTTCATATCCTTTGACCATTTATCGATTGAAGAGTGGCTTGAATTCTTATAAATATGAGATAATTCTCTATATATTTTAGAAATGAGGCCTTTATCAGAACCATTAAATATAAAGACGATTTCCCAATTTATTGCTTCCCTCCTAATCTTGCCTGCATTAGTTTTGTTTGTACAAAACTTTTTAACTTAATATAATCAAAATTATCTATCTGGTGTTCAATTAAGAGTTCCAGTTCTTCTTTGGACACAAATTCCTTCCTTCTCCACAGATCTGAGGTAAACTATACTATGTTCCTCTAATTTGCTTATAATATCGCTCTTTACATCTAAATCATGAACCCATTTAGATCTTATCTTGGTATGTGGTGTTAGGTGTGGGTCAAGCCCTAATTTCTTCCACACTAGTTTCCAATTTTCCCACCAGTTTTTGTCAAATAGGGTGTTCTTATCCCAAAAGCTGGGGTCTTTGGATTTATCAAACACTAGATTGCTATAGTTATTGCCTGGTTTGTCCTGTGATCCTATCCATTGATTGACTACTCTATTTCTTAGCCAGTACCAAATGGTTTTGATGACCACTGCTTTATAATATAGTTTTAGATCCGGCATAGCAAAGCAGCCCTCATCAGCCTTTTTTTTCATTAATTTCCTTGAGATTCTTGACCTTTTGTTCTTCCAAATGAACTTTGCTACTATTTTTTCTAGATCTGTAAAATAATTTCTTGGGAGTTTGATTGGTGTGGCACTAAATAAGTAAATTAGTTTGGGTAGTACTGTCATTTTTATTATATTTGCTCGGCCTACCCATGAGCACTTGGTGTTTTTCCAACTGATTAGGTCTGACTTTATTTGTGTGGAAAGTGTTTTGTAGTTTGGTTCTTATAGTTCATGACTGTTCCTTGGCAGATAGATTCCCAAATATTTTATACTATCAATAGTTATTTTGAATGGAATTTCTTTTTTGTATCTCTTGCTGCAGAACTTTGTTGGTAATATATAAAAATGCTGATGATTTATGCGGATTTATTTTTTATCCTGCAACTTTGCTAAAGTTGTGAATTGTTTCCAGCAGTTTTTCAGTTATGTCTCTAGGGTTCTCTTAAGTATACTATCATGTCATCTGCAAAGAGTGATAATTTGGTTTCCTCATTACCTACTCTAATTCCCTTAATCTCTTTTTCTTCTCTTACTGCCAAAGCTAACATTTCTAATACAATATTAAATAGTAATGGTGACAGTGGGCAGCCTTGTTTCACTCCTGATCTTACTGGGAATGGGTCTAGTTTGTCCCCATTACATATGATGCTTGCTTGATGATTTTAAATAGATGCTACTGATCATTTTAAGGAAAAATCCATTTATTCCTATACTCTCTAGTGTTTTTAATAGGAATGGGTGTTGGATTTTATCAAATGCTTTTTCTGCATCTATTGAAATAATCATATAATTTTTGTTAGTTTGGTTATTAATACAATTAATATTAATATTAATACAATTGATTATGCTGATAGTTTTCCTAATATTGAACCAGCCCTGCATTCCTGGTATAAATTCTACTTGGTCATAGTGTACTATCCTGCACGTGACTTTCCGTAATTTCATTGCTAATATCTTATTTAAAATTTTTGCATCAATATTCGTTAGGGAAATTGGTCTATAGTTTTCTTTCTCTGTTTTCACCCTACCTGGTTTAGCTATCAGCACCATATCTGTGTCATAGAAGGAATTTGGTAGTATACCTTCTTTCCCTATTATTTTAAATATTTTATATAGTATTGGAATTAATTGTTCTTTGAATGTTTGGTAGAATTCACATGTAAATCCATCTGGCCCTGGAAATTTTTTCTTAGGGAGTTGATTAATAACTTGAAGAACGACTTCTTCTTGTGAGATGGATGAAAGAGGCGATAGCAGAAGGCAAGTGAATATGAGATGAGTAAGAGAGGAGACAAGAAGCACTTGGTGAATGACCTCAGTTTTTTCAGGAAAATATGATGCAGATATCTCAGTTGTGAGGGGGAGAGGAGAGAACCTTGAGAGGCTTAAAAAGGAATGTTTGAAAGAGCTACTGTAGTAAGTGGGATAGTGAGTTAATTAGGAAAGTTTTTAAAGAATTGCCTAGCAGTAAGAATTCAGTTGCAGTTATGTGCCCTAAATTTGTGATGGTCCTTTTTAGAATGGTTTCTCCACCTTCATTCGGTAGCACATGTGTAGAAATGGAAGCAATAAATAATGGAAGTGACCTTAGGCTGAGGATTGGCAGGACATAATAAGCAATATGAAAAAGGGGCAAGGAAAAGGGAATAAGTCAATGATTAGATAAGGGAATTTCAGAGTTCATGAACACAGAAGTAATTCATTGACATGTCTATGGCCATAGTTTTGTGTGGCTGAAATAAAGTAGAAGAATGTTCTGGGAAATGATATTGGGATTGGGAGGGTATTTGAGCTATGCATGTAGAAGAGGACTAATATGAGGGTAGAGGTTGAGAGAAAGATTATAAGCCGAATACTGAATTCATTAAAAAAGGAATGAGAGTATCTTTGGAGTCTGTAGATATGCAGTGCGTGAACCTCAAAGAAGGAATGATGGTGGCAGAGGAAAAGCTAAAAGTGGTAATGAGGAACAAAGAATATTCCAGTTCCCTTTCCTCAATTTGTCACAAGGAATGAGTGAAAATGCAACCAGCACTAGAAAGGTTAGCTGGGGAAAGCTGTCTCAGGACAGAAGACAGAAGGAATTTCAGTGCAGTAATTACTTAATTACCATATGGATGAATACTGTTTTATTATTGTTGTTATTGTTGTTAATAATGACACAAAAACTCAAATTGGTCTGCAGTCCTGAGAAGCTCTCTTCTGTTTCTACAATGGCAGTCATAGAAAAGAAAACAAGAAAGTATTTAAAATCACACATGTTTAAAACAGAGATGTATACTAATTCACAGTACTTGTTACTGTCATGGAAGGTATCTCTTGCACAGTCCAAAAGAAAGATCAAGGCTTTGCAGACTGTGAAGTCCTCCAGATGTTCCTATTTAATGGATGACAATATGGATTGTATCAAATCCAGAATACCAATGAAATCACAATCACTCAAAAAACTGGGCCAACTAACAACACATAAAGGAAAAATCAAATTGATGAAGAAAATTCATTGTCTGGATTTCATTTGCCACATGGGCTGCCTCAATATGTACATATTTTAGATTTGTGGATGTTGAAAAACAATTATCTGGACTCAGAATTGATTAGGATAAAGAGTGGGTTTTATTGCATTTGGAGAATCACAAAGTATTTTCAGTGATTTCCAAAATACTACTTTAAACACACATGCATACACACCACTCCTACCTTTTTAACCTGAATAGTTTCCTGATAATGCATTACCTAAACCATGAACTATCTCTAAAAAAATCAGAATTGCTGATGGCCCAAAGGTCAATGGAGAGAGATGGGATGGCATTCCACTTTGTATCTGCTGCTCTGCTTGGGTTTTAGCTCCACCAAACAAGATGCCCCTCCCAGGATATAAACTCCTCACTTCTAAATCCTCATGCTTCTAATTCGAGCCTTAATACCAGCTCCCTCAGCCTTCTCTCTCTTCTGATTAAAGGGCTGGAGGGAGTGTACCAAACTCCTCCCAAGGCTTTCCTTTAAGAGAGGACAGAAACTGAATTCTCATCTCATTCTACTCTGCATCTGCTATCCTGACTGGGTCCAATTCTCTGGAACATGATGCTACCATACCAGCGCCCACACTTGGTGTCTCATCTCTCCACCCCACTTACCTCTGTGTATTGTTTCCTTCCTTAGATTGTAAGCTCATTAAGAGAAGAGACTGTTTTTCTATTTACTAATTACATTCCCAGTTCTTAGCACATCATAGGTACTTAATATATGCTTATTGGATTAGACTTTTTTGGATTGAATGAATGCTGAGGATAAGAAGGCAGCAGCATCTTACCAACAATGACCTAGGCAACAAGGAGTGACTTAAAAGGAAATGTATTATATAAAGGAAATGTATGATTGAAGAAGGTAAATGAGCAGAATGAGAGATAACATAGGTAACAATGTTTAAAAGTTAAGAGGAAAGCCTCCAATATGATGAACAAATCTTCTAGGAAGGACTTATAGAGGACATGGATGACAATGAAATAGCATAAGAATATGTGACAATTTAGATTTTCACCATTGGAGAAAATTCTACATATCAATGAGATCACAGGTTACCTGAAGCAATTGTTATATTAACAATAATAACAACAACTACTCATTACCTTTGTAATAAGACTTCGTAGTTTTCAAAATGTTTTCACATCACTGAATCCTCAGAATGACCTTGTGAGGTAAACAACTTAACCAAGTTTTCTGTGAAGCATTCCTGCAAAAATTACTCATTTCAAGTATTCTGCCCTATTTTTCTCTTTATTAAACAATAGATCAACCAACAAGTATTTATTAAGCCCTTTCTATATGCTAGGCATTGATGTAGTAGCTGGTTAAATTCAAAGACAGTTTAAATCTTTTGAAATTATGTTCTAGCAGGGAGACAGTATGTGTGTGTGCACGTATGAAAAAAATCCATAAGTTATTTTGGCAGGGAAGTCGGGATTAGGAAAGATTTCAAGTAGGAAGTAGCATTAGATCTGAGTTTTGGAGGAATCAAGGGTTTTCAAGTGGGGGAAGTAATGCCAAGAGTGAATATAAGACAAACATGGAGACAGAAAATGGAGTGTCGGATATGAGGACAGCAAGGTCAGATTAGCTAGATCAAATGTATAAGTAAATTGGAACATAGGTTGGGGCATAAGTAAGTTGGAACATAGGTTGGGGCCAGGTTGTGAAAGTGTTAAATGCCAAATAGAGAAGTTTATATTTAATCATAGAGGCAATAAGGAGCCATTAGAGTTCACCGAGTGGGAAAATGAAACAAACTAGTACATTAGGGAAGTCACTTTAGCAACTGGATGGAAGATGCATTGAAAAAGAAAAGATACTTGAAATAAGGAGACCAATTCAGAGGAGATTATAATAGTCCAGAAGTGATATGATAAGGGCATGAACTAAAGAGGTAGCTGTGTGTATAGAGAGAAAGGAATAGATATGAGCAATATCAGGAAGGTAGAAATGGACAAATTTACATATGTACAGTGAAGAAGAGTGATAATGCAAATTTGGATTACCAGAAGAATGATGTAAATGGGACAGTTTATAAAAGAGATGAATTTTGGGGTAAACATAAGTTCTATTTTGGATATGTTAAATTTGAGATACCTATACACAAACCATTTATACTATCACAGGGAAAATATCTACTTTCCTTATAAGTAAAAACCATTATTTCAGTCATTTATATTTTGACTTTCCTTCAGTGGTCCAACAAAACATTTATCTTCTTAGATAGCATTCCTGTGTTCTAGGTTTTTCTCAGCATATTTAGGGAAAACTTGTATCTCGACTGTGAGGGCTGACAAGCCCTTTCAGGACTGTTTTCTACCTTTGGTGTCCAACTGAACATCTCAACTGTGCCTCTAAGAAGCTATGGAACGAAGAGCAACCACACTCTGGTAAACCATTTTGAGAGACAAGCTAAATCAGGTTAAGGGTAATACCATCAGTGAGTTAGCAGAATGTTTACCCAAGCAAAAGACTTCCCCTGGAGAAATGGATGAATGAAAACAATTTATTTCAATGGCCATGAGGGTAGGTAAAATAGGCATTGTGGAGTGCTTAGCTTTATTTGACATTGAAGATGCCAAGGTTAATCACTATATCCCAAGCCATTGCCAGTCATCTTGACTTTGATGACACTGGGAAAGAGGAGGCCAACAATTTCACAAAACTCTGCCTCACTTAAATCCAATTTATGCACAAGTCAAAAGACATCGTCACACTTTCGAAGTTCCATGGCAATGGGCAAAGCAGTAGATACAGATACATTGGGAGCTGTAGTCACAACCCTGCACACAGGCAGCCCAGGCCAGACGGTCATCTTTTCACTGAACTGAAGCAATAGGATTCAGCAGGTCTCTGTTTGAAGTCAATTACCCTCTAGTCAAACTTTGAAGTGAAGAATAGGTTTTGAATGACATTAGGCTCCTCTTCCCTAATGTCATTCAAAACCTATTGTGGCAGTATCCAGTGCTGATTCTATTCCAGCTGAGATTTACAAGGCAAGGAGTCCACTGCTTATATAAAAGCTGACAAATTTTCCAGGTCATATGACAAGAAGAGGTTATTTATCTAGGAGTTTAAAGATGCTTCCATTGTCCATCTCTATAAAGGAAGGCGAAAAGGCTGACTTGTAACAATCATAGGGATAATCTTTCTCAGTCATTGCTGGCAAGATTCTTTTTTTCCCCAAAATTTATTTAATTTGAAGAAACAGAATAAGAAAAAAGAAAAACAGAAAAGCAATATAAATAAAAGAAACAAAGAGAGAGAGAGAGAGAGAGAGAGAGAGAGAGAGAGAGAGAGCATTATCATGTACCCAACAGAACATCAGGGAAAATTCAAAATATGTAATAACAAATACCAATTTAAGAAAATATATACATATTAGTAGAAAAAAATATATTCATGAGTAGTTGTCTTTTCCTTACTTCCTTGTAAATTGTTCTTTTATTCTCTACTTTATTTTTCCCCCTTTCATCCCCTTACCACCCCCAAGCAAGTTACAGTTAAGGAAAGATATTTATGTATACATATATAGATATATAAATACATACATACATACACACTCTCACACACACATACACCATATTCACATGTCTTTCCTATTCCTGCTGACCCAGGAATTCATTAAATTCTGCTCCATAACTTGGCTTACTATTACTTAGCTTTCTCCCACTGAAAGGATCCCTCCCTTGTCTTCTTCCCTTACCCTTTGCTTCCCCATCCACTTATCCCTAACCCCTTATTTCTATATAGAGTTTGGAGGTATTATACCCTTCATGGTGCATATGTACTGTTCCCTATTGAACCTATTCCTGATGTGAATAGGTTCTCAGAACTACAAGTCCTCATCTCCCTTCTAATGTCCCTGTGTCTATTCCGAACTTCATTTTTATAACATGATTACTATTTTTACCTTTACTCTGCCAGTCTTTCTCTTGAGCTTATCCTATTAGTGATGTCAATCTTAAACATAAAGTGTACATTTCCCATGTTAAAAAAAATCCATAAACAAGTTGTCCGTGTTTAAACAGTTTCTCCATATTCCTTAAAATTGCTCTTTGATATTGGCTTTTATATGTTAAATTTTTTGTTAAGTTTGGATATGCTTGGGTTGTCCCAGCGGTATGAGGCAGCTCGCATATTTACCTGCACTCCACCAAGGACTCAAGAGACTCCTCGTCCACCCCTCTAACCACCACTGGGTTTGCGAGGCGGGACAATAGCCCCGCTGGATTCTCTGGATTCCTCGCTTTCTCTAGGTTGTCTTGCCCTGGGTCCTGTTCCTCTTTCCACAGTGGGCATGGTTCCCATGCAGGTGTGGGACTTTTGGCGGCTGCATTCTAGGAAGGGCTCGAGCCCCGGTTACCCACCTGGTGTCCTGCCATTTTTGGGGTCCCGAAAGGCCTTTGGGAACGTCAGCTGCCCGGTAGGGAGCGGCCTGTCTCCATCCTGGCGACGGTCAGGTAGCAGGCAATTATTTAGCGCTTACTGGATGCCAAAGGTTGAGGAGTAAGAATCAACTAGTAGTCGCCAGCGATTATACGGCGCGTTAAGGTTCGAGAAACGTTGGGACTTTACGGCAGCTTCGGGAAATAGGATGTAACTGTTCCAGTACAGTTCCTATGTGGTCTCAGCCTGACAAAATTGACTTTGCAAAAGAGACACATCCACCAAGAAAAAAATTTGTATCTTAGGGGAGTTGTTGACCATCTAAAACTGTCATATACATTTTCAGATCTCTCTGAAACTTAGCAAAAGTTGTTTGTGATATAGTATTTTATTCTTTATCTGTTGGAGGCATGGAAGTGGATTAATTACACTGTAACGTTTGTGTGTTGGGAATTCCAAAGTCAGAACAAAAAAAGAACTTGGACACCATGCATCAGAAAGCCAGATTCTTCCTCCAAACTCTGAAGTTTAGTATTGCTCGATTTGGAAAATACACACAGAAGCAGCCTCATGATCACCATTACCTCATTGATTGTTGGCCTTGGATAAAAGTGAGAAAATGTCACAGTTTTAAGTGTTTGCAAAGTAAATGCAAGAAATTGATATCAGGAAGAAACATCACAAGCCAGAAATTCTCCTTTGCGGTATGAACTAATTATACTAATTTATGTGTAGACAAATTCTAATTAAAAGATATAGGATTGACAGACTGAGTTCTAGCACTATTTCTCAATCACAGACTCCCCAACTAGTGGTAATCCAGCCATTGCCCAAAAACTCGATTGAAAAAAAGTTGAGGATCTCTTTGAAAGGCTGTAAAGTAGTTACTTACATTCCACTACACACTGCTTTTACTGTCTCTAGTATTCTTAGTTAGACTGCTTTATATAGAAGATTTTGTTTATGTGGAAGACATAAATTGTCTTCCATTTTTGTGTAATCATAAAGAGGCAGCATGATAGAGTGGACAGAGGTTAGTGGTGGAGTCAAAAGACCCACTCTCTAGTCATCTTTATACCAGCTTCTTAAAATGTGGGTTGCAGCCCCATATGATTTATTATTGAATATTGAAATTATGATTTATTATCAGTACATGTTTGATTTGTACATCTGTTTCATATACCCAGTGTCACATAAAAATTTCTTAAAGAGTATCGTAAGTGAAAAAGGTTTAAGAAGCTCTACTTAATGTAATAGAATCTTGCATTACCTGCCACACAAAAGTGTTGAGTAGAGAACTTTGTAAAACTTAAAGGTGAACTGCAATTTTTATTTGCTAAATATTCATAGGTATATATATATGTATACATATATATAGTGTTATATTTTATTATAAATATATAACATAATACTAGAATGGGGGAGTACCAAGAAATTAATTGCCAGAGAAAAATTTAATATATGCAAAATCAAAGATTTAAAAATCAGAGGTATAAGTAGAGCCTCCAACTATGTTTTTAGCTTATGTCTATAAGGGAATGAGAAATGAGAGGGAAGAAGTAAACTGCAGTCTCTTTCCAATGTTCTCCTCAAAATTCTCATATTGTGGATTTGTTTCATAGGCAATTGCCCCTTACTATAAAGTCTTTTTGTTCGATCTACAAATAAACCTTCCAACAAGCCCCCCCCCCCAAAAAAAAAGTTTGGATATGTTTGAAAGTCATGAAAATCTGCAAGTTCATTGAATGTTCATTTTTTCTCATTCAAAATTATAGATAATTTTGCTGGATATGATATTTTTGGCTGTAGGCCTAGTTCTTCTGCCTATCTGTAGATATGATTCTAAGACCTGTGGTCTTTTATTGTAGCTGCTGCTAAGTCTTGTACAATTCTAATTGCTCCAGAGTATTTGAATTGTTTTTTTTTTTTCTTATTTCTTTGCAAATTTTTCTCTTTGATCCAGGGGTTTTGAAATTTGGCAATAATATTTCTATGTGTTTTCCACAAAGACTCTCTTCAAGGTGATGATTGGACTATTTTTTTTTCTATTTTTACTTTCCCCTCATGTTCTAACATTCCAGGACAATTTTCTAGGATTAGTTCCTGTATTACTGTGTCAAGGTTCTCTTTTTGGTCACAATTTTCTGGCAGTCTAATTATTCTTGTATTTTCTCTTCTTGATCTTTTCTCCAGATCTGTTGTTTTTCTTATGAGAGGTTTCACATTTTTCTCTATTTTCTCATTCTTTATAATCTATTTTGTTATTTTTTAGCTTCTCATAGCTTCACTAGCTTCCCCTTGCCCAATTTCTAATTTTCAAAGAATTATTTTCATCATTGAGACTCTGTACCTTCTTTTATAAATGGTTAACTTTTTTTCCATAATCTTCTTGTTATTCTTGGGTGGTTTTAATTCTTTTCTTTAGTTTTTCCTCAATGTCTCATTTGATTTTTGAATTCTTTTTTTTTTGAGTTCTTCTGTAAATTCTCTCTGGGCAGGGGAGCCATTTCACATTTCTCTTTGGGGCAAAAGTTTTTTTTTTTTTTTTTTTTTTACTATAGAGTATCCTCTGAAGATGAATTCTGGTCTTCATAAAATGTTTCAATGATAGGATTCTTTCTTCTTTGCTGGTTGATTTTTTTTTTTTAAATATGAGGTATTTGTGTAAGCGCCTCTAATCATGGGGTGGGGGAATGTTGCCTCAAGGTTCCCTTCAGCTCTCCACTCTGACCAGGAACCCCAAACCAAGAGCTCCACCCTCCTATGTGTCCACAATCAGAATTATCTCTTCTGGGGTTTCCAATCCACTGAGGTTCACTCTGATTTCCTGGACTCAAACCCCGACTGGACAATCTGGGAAGTGAAAGTTTCTGTGATTCCTGCTGAGGCTCCAGACACAACCACTTGATGGCCATTTGATGTTTCTGTAGAGCTAGCCCAGAAGAGTTTGCAGAGTTAATCCCAGACAGCGCCTGGGGAATTTCTTAAATTCTTGTTAGGTTGTTTCTCTTCTGCCCCAAGTCGTCTTGGTTTTTCCCTGAGGTGCAAAATTTGTTCTATTAGTGGGGGAAATCAGGAGAGCCTGAAATTTACCAAGCTACTCGGCCATCTCTCCAGAATCCTCCCTCAGCGGCAAGATTCTTGCCAGAGTTCTCTGTAATAGGTTGATCTTTCACCTGGGAAGATGCCATCTACTCAAGAGCTAGTATGGGTTCAGAAAGGGCCAAAGAATGGCTGACATAATATATACTGCTTGACAAGTCTGGGAGAAATGCCAGGAGCAAAACAGAAATCTATACAAAACATCCATTCATCTGATCAAAATGTCAGTCATGAGTATTTGTGGGAGATCTTGACAAAATCTGGTTGCCTGGAGAACTTCATCAGTATTGTATGTTAGTTTCAAATGGCGTTCTTGCACAGGTTCTGGTTAATGCTTTCTAAATTACCAATGGAATGAAGTATGCTTGCTTCCATACTTTTTAGCATGATGTTTTTAATGATGTTGTCCAATGCCCAATGTCTTCAACAAGGACAAAAATGGCATGACAATCAGCAACTGCAGTGACAAATTATTTAACTTGAAAGGGCTATAAGCCAAGATTAAAATGGAGGGAGAGTTGGTGTTTGGGACGGATATAAGACCCCCTTTCCCAAATTAACTAATCAGAGTACACAGGTACTTCAGGTACACAGAGAAAGTATTTATTTAATGCCTGCAGGGAGAGGCCCAGACGAACATCTGGGAGCCATCCCAACTCCAGCCATGTGATCCTGGAACCTGCCTACTTCCACTTGGAGGTTTAAAAGCAAAAGACCCAAGCCCCTTCATTGGATAAAGTAAAAGGAAGCAACCCTCCTTGACCAATGGTCACCAATGCTGTCTACCTCCTGTGGGTCATGTTACTTCCCATGGGTGTGACTTGAAAGCCCGACCTAGGGTCTAAGACTGGGAAGAGGGATCCTGTGACTTCCTGAAACCTGAGCCCCAAGACTTCACCTTTCCCACTCTAGCTATAGGATCATGTGACCCAAGCCCAGAATCAATATCGAGAAAGCTTCATCTAATTTGTCCCATTCAGTTGGTATATGACTTTTCTTACTCAGATGATTATTTACTCAATGCTGCCCCTAAGTCTGCAATGCAAAAAGATAAAGATTGATACTTTGCCACATACTAATTTTATCCTAACAACATCAAGAAAAGTTCTCCATTAGTTAGCACCACACCATGCATATATGGAAACTGATACCAGTTACAATATATAGAGAAATCCTGAATGTCGTGATTGTTTGCTTGACCTTGGTAGTGTACTTTCCAAGGATAGTACAATAAGGTTATACTGATAATAAGATTAGTGCACATATTACCAGGACTTGTTCAGTGTTTGAGAAGCTCCAAAGGAAAGTGTCAGAGAGAAAGTGTTAAGCTACCTACTAAACTGTAGAGCTGTTGTGCTGTCCTCATTGTTGGGTGCCTGTGAAACCTGGAGAGTATAAAAGTGCAATACCAGGAAACTGAATTGCTTTCATTTGAATTGTCTTAGAAAGATTCTGAAGATCACCTTATAAAATAAGGTACCAGAAGCTGAGGTACTTTCTTGAGCTGAACTCTGAAGCATTCAAATTCTACTGCAGAAAACACAATTCCAATAGAATGGCCATGCTACTCAAATATCAAACTTTGATTTGCTTAAAATACTATTTTAAAGAGATCTCACACAAGTCAAGCATTCACACAAAGGTCAGAAGTAGCAGTACAAGGTCAGTCTCAAGATCTTTCTGAAGAACTCTGAAAGAATTCTGAGACATGTACGACAATGGCAAAGGACTTTTCAGCATGACATGCCCACATTAAAAAAGTGATTTTGTTGTTTGCTTTGTGAGCAAAGCAGAATTGCAGTAGCTCAAAAGAAACATGAGATCCACAAATTTAAAGAAATCTCCATTCCAGATATTCATAAAGACTATTTGTGCCTTACCCACTAGAAGTAGATTCCCCCCCACAAAAAACCTTTTATTTGTTTGATCAGTCACAATAAGACACATTGAACATTGACCACAACATAGTGATATCTTTTTGGCCCTCTTCAAGTATGAAGGACAACAACCAAGTTTTTCTCAGTTTATTGATAAAGAAACTGAAACTCAGAGAAATTAAAAGGCAAGTTAATGGAAGAACTGGGACAAGAATCTTCTTGCAAGTACAAATGTTCTTTCTGATACTATGCTGCTAGTAATTTAATCATTTTGACAATGGCATAAGCCTATGTAACCTTTTGTAAGCTCTGGACTGTTGGAGTCTAGCTCCTGTAGTGAGAATGAAGGGTATGACTTTTACCAGGGCCAGGTGGAGAGAGTCATGAATATTAACTCTTTGAAGTTTATTGATCAGAGAATCAAATATATATACCTCAAATGCTCATAGACTTGATACAAAGTATACTCTTTGAAGTGCCTATAGTTTTCTCTAACAAACAAGATCTACTGAGATGTAAATGATTAAGTCCCGGATTTTAGTTAATTAAACAGAGACGCAAATAGTTGAGATACACATCAGGGTAAAGTTTATTGTACCATTGTCTCAAGTATCTGTCTCCCAAATTCCTCTAGTCTCTATTGTGGGCTCATTTTCCTGTCCTAAATTCAAACACTACCAAAGAGTAGTGTTTGCATTTTGCTTCAGTCGATAGATTATTAATTTATTATATTGACAAGCAGTCTTATTTCAATAAGGGAGTTTTGGCAAGCTAAGTTACTGTTCATTCAAAACCTGGAATGGATTCTTACCTCCTGACCCTCTACACAGGAGGGTCTTTATCCCAGCTCTTATTTGCACTGGTAAGTTGGGTCTACAGTTAATAGCTACCTTTTTCCCTCAAGCTATCCTTTCTAGGGATATTTGAGAATTTATGTTTCTTCTAGTGCCCCCATTCTATTGTATCCTTTCAATATCAATCACCAGTTATAAGTGTCACTTATATTATTGAGATGTCAAGTGATTAGAGTGCCTATAACTATTAGTGTCAATTAGTTTATATGTAAAAGGATACATCCCAACAAGATATAGCAATAATCAAAACACATACAAAAAATTTCCTTTCTTCTGAATCTGAAGCACTTCCCTCTTCCACTTGAGTTCCTGTGAAAGGCAATATTTGGATGGTTTGGCTAAACCATAGACTGTGAAGAAAAATAATGAATAATAAGGCCAGAAAACACATAGTAGCCAGATTTGCAAGGGCATTAAATATTGAACAGAAGAGTATTTTGTTATAGAGCCAATGAAGAGACACTGGAGCTTTCTGAGCCAGGGAAGTGATAAAATGATATCATTTTTGCATGTGTACAGAATATTTATTGAAGAGAAGAAAGACTTGAGACAGGAAGACCAATTTACAATGGACCTGAAGAAAGACTATGAGGGCCTAAACTAGGAAAGTGGTCTTGAGAGTGGACCAAAAGGGTTGGATGTGGAAGATGCTAGGTAGAACTAGTTGTTTTTCTTCAATAGTCCTATTTTATTCAGTTCCCAATACTTTGTAGAGCATTTAACAAAACACGTTATTTTCTATGTGGGGAAAATCTCTTCACCAGTATGTTATAACTGAAGCAATTCTATCAACATATCAAAGCTGCTTCTCCTTGATGATCCCCCTCTTCAGGAGTAGGAAAACTTAATTTTTTACTTTTTTTGGTTATAAATGAAATAGAATGTGGAAAATTGTTTAATAGTTAGATTTAAAACTTTGATATCTCTTCAAAACTACTCTCCATAAATATTTCATCTTGGTAAATTGCACTGACTAATCAAATCATATACAAATATATAGTCCTCTTATGAACATATATACATATTTATACATTTACTCATTACAATGGTTATCCCTTACGTTATTCCTTAAAGTTGCCTTTTTTTCTTTATTTAGTCTGAAAAATTATTTTTGTTCCTTACAGAGGATACTATCTACTTGAAATGAAGCGTTATGATCTTGCAAAGTCCACTATTTTCCAAGTAGCACGAATGAACAAAGGTAGATTTTATTTATAACTATAACTATGCAATAAAGTAGGAAAACATTTTTACATTCAAAAGTTCTGATAAAGGCCTCATTTCTAAAATACATAGAGAACTGACTCAAATTTATAAGAATTCAAGCCATTCTCCAATTGACAAATGGTCAAAGGATATGAACAGATAATTTTCAGATGAAGAAATTGAAATTATTTCTAGTCACATGAAAAGGTGCTCCAATTCACTTTTGATCAGAGAAATGCAAATTAAAACAACTATGAGATACTACTACATACCTCTCAGATTGGCTAAGATGACAGAAAAAGATAATGACAAATGTTGGAGGGGATGTGGGGAAACTGGGATATTAATACATTGTTGGTGGAACTGTTAATGGATCCAGCCATTCTGGAGAGCAATTTGAAACTATGCTCAAAAAGTTATCAAACTGTGCATGCCCTTTCCAGCAGTGTTTCTCCTATGCCCAAAGAGATCTTAAAGGAAGGAAAGGGGCCCACATGTGCAAGAATGTTTGTGGCAGCCCTTTTTGTAGTGGCAAAAAACTGGAAATTGAATGGATGCCCATCAATTGGAGAATGGCTAAATAAATTGTTATATGAATGTCATGGAATATTATTGTTCTGTAAGAAATGACCAACAGGATGATTTTAGAGAGGCCTGGAGAGATTTATATGAACTGATGCTAAGTGAAGTAAGCAGAACCAGGAGATCATTGTACATGGCAATAAGATTATACGATTATTAATTCTGACAGATGTGGCTCTCTTCAACAGTGAGATGATTCAAATCAGTTCCAATTGTTCAGTGATAAAGAGAGCCATCTACACCCAGAGAGAGGACTGTGGGAACTGAGTGTGGTTCACAACATAGCATTTTCACCCTTTTTGTTGTTTGCTTGCATTTAATTTTGCTTCTTTTTTAAAAACTGATTTGATTTTTCTTGTGCCTCACAATAATTGTATAAATATGTATGCATACATTAGATTTAATGTTTATTATTACATACATGTTTATTATTTTGCATGAATTTATATGGATGTCACCCATAAAGCCCTTTTTAATTCCACTTTGGGGCTTTATTCATTTCAGAGACTTTTTCTAGAGATAGATCTTTTGTTGACATTTGAAAAATTTAGTGTCATATAACTGTTATTAATCATTACTATTATTTAGTGAAGTAAAATCTGTTTGTTCCAAGAGTATTTCTGTAAATTTTTAACCTGCTTAGTGTGTTCTGAAAACATCTAGCAATCTTCTTCCTTCTTTTTTGATCAGAAAATGTTGGGGTTTTGTAACTACTATGGGGTAATGTGCTATGTGATTCATTAATATAGCAAGAAGGGTTTGTTTGTTTTTTTAACATCTAGATCTACTGTTCACTTTACTATACCAAAAGTATACCATTTCGGTGTTACATAGGTATTGATTGATTTGCACTTGTTCTTTCCAGTCAGCTTTGATAACTAAATACCAATAAGTATCTTGATATACTTTGTCACAGGCTTTTCTTGATGCTCTTAAACCAAACTACTTCTTAATTGTATTTAATGTTTTCTACCATTTTGTACTACCTGTATGACTCTGAAGAAATCACTTAACCTTTATTTGCCTCAGTTCTTCATCTGTAAAATGGGAATACACTAGAGAAGGAAATGGCAAACCACTCCAGTATATTTGACAAGAAAACCTCAAAATATCATGAAGACTCAGGTGTGACTAAAATGATTGAACAACAGTTTACTCATATTTCCAACCTCACTTCTTGGATGAGGATTTTATATTGTGTCACTCTTCTCAACATTTTAGAATGATTATAGATAGGATTTGTTTAGTTCTACCCCCTCCTTATTCTGGGCATGATTACTGTTGCTTTCTACATGGAGTGGCTGGTATTAAGCCCCATCCTTTTCCTCAATCCTTGCTTTCCGTCTCTCCCTTGTTGTAGGTCACTGTGGGCTCTGATTTTGAAGGGTCTTTGCCTTCTTTTTCTTCTTTTTTAACAATATTTTTCCTATGTACAGGAAGAGATAGATTCACCTTTGCAAAACCTTGTATTCCAAATTTTTCTCCCTTTCTCTCCCTTCCCCCTCCACAAGACAGCAAGCAATCCAATATAGGTTAAACATGAACAGTTCTTCTAAATATATCATCATCATATTTGTCATGCTGAACAAGAAAAATCAAATCAAAAGGGAAAAAACACAAGAGAGAAAATAAAAAGAAACAAACAACAAAAAGGTGAAAATAGTATGCTCTAATTCACATTCAGTCTCCATAGTTCTCTCTTTGGATGCAAATGGCACTTTCCTTCACAAGTCTATTGGAATTGTCTTGAGTTACCTAATTGTTGAAAAATTCATTATAGTTGACTATGACATAATCTTGTTGTTTCTGTGTACAATGTTTTCTCGGTTTCCAATCGCTTCACTTAGAATCAATTCATATAAGTCTTTTCAAGCTTCTCTAAAATTAGCCTGCTCATCATTTCGTATAGAACAATAATATTCCATTGCAATAATATACCATAACTTATTCAATCATTCCCCAACTGATGGGCATCCACTCAATTTTTAATTCCTTGCCACTACAAAAAGGACTGCTACAAACGTTTTTGCATATGTGGGTTCTTTCCTCTCTTTTGTTATCTCATTGGGATACAGACCCAGGAGACACACTACTAGATTAAAGTGTATTCACATTTGTATGGTCCTTTGGACATATTTCCAAATTGCTTTCCAGAATGGTTGGATCATTTCACAACCACATCAACAATACATTAGTATCCCAGTTTTCCCACATCCCCTTCAACATTTACCAATATCTTTCCTGTCATTTTAGTCAATCTGAGAGATGTGGAGTGGTACCTCAGAGTTGTCTTAATTTGCATCTCTAATCAATAGTGATTTAGAGCATTTTTTCATATTACTAGAAATGGTTTTAATTTCTTCATTTGAAAATTATCTGCTCATATCCTTTGGCCATTTATCAAATGGGTAATGATTTGTATTGTTACATATTTGAGCCATTTTGAATTTATCAGAAGCATAGACTTTAATTTTTTTTGTCTATCTACAAAGAGAAACCAGGCAGAGAAAAATTAAGATATAAGTGATAAAATACCGCCACAAGATCAAATTACTGACCCTATCTGTAGGAGAGCAGCAGGGTTCAGGCCCAACAGAAACAGCATTAGGCTTTTGCAGTATGAGAGGTATGAATTGCTTCTGCATGCATATATATCCTGGTCATGCATATTTCCTTTATCTATGACCTTTTACAAATAAGTTTTGGTCACAAAAAGGCCACAATTGCCACCTCCTACATGCGATATTTCCTAATTTTCCCCCAAACTGAGCATCTCTCCCAAATCACTTTGTATTTATTTTTTTTAATAAAATTTGTACTTACTTATTTGTCTATGTGGTGTTTTCACCAATAAAGTATCATGTGTGACTTCCAAATGTGTGTCCTGCCCTTCCTGCTAAAGAATTCTCTATTATTCCCACTAATAATGCATGTATTTGCAAGGCAGTAAAGAGTCAGTTTGATGCAGGAAATGTTCATGATAAATTTTCTTGCTATTCTTTTGCTTTGAACTAAATGCATCTCAAATTAAGCATCATTAGAGAAAACTCATGTCTTCTCTCCTAAAGCTTACCCCTCTTTCCTATTTCTATTGAAATTATCACTCTTTTGCCAGTCACCCAACTCTGCAAACTAGGCATTACCCTTTATGCTTCACTGTCACTTCTCTAACCATTTGACAAGATTCTCAGTCCTATCTTCACATCATCCCTTTCTTTCCACTATACCACCATAAACAGCATGATTTAGACTTTAATTATTTCTTGCCTGGACCATCTCAAGAGCCTACTTACTAATTTGATTCCTGACTACAAATTGTTTCTGTTTCCAAACTGTCCCTTCCACCACTGCAAAGGTGATATTCTGAAAACATAGTTCAGATGACATCATTCTCCTGTTCAACAAATCCCAGGATCCCTAGTTGCCTCTTGGATAAAAATCTGAACTCATTAGTTGGAGATTTAAAGTCTTTACATTTTGGCTCCAAGCCACTATCTTATTATATATTACTTCCCTTCATGCACTTTTATATTCTAGTCAAATTGACCTGTTTATCATTATTTATATATCAACGTTCTCTTTCCCATCAGTATGATTTTTCATATGGTATAGCTCATGGCTGGAATGTACTTGCTCCAAACCTTCAATCAGAACCTCTGACTTCTTTCAAAGCTTTGTAGAAGTGCCATCTCCTACAAGAGACCTTTCCTGATCTCCTATTAATAATGTCCCCCCCCACAAATTACTATGTATATATTTTGTATTTGCTCATCTTTCTACTTACTGTTTCCCAAAAAAATTTGTATACAAGCTCCCTGAGGACAGGAGATTTTGGGGGATATTTTTGTCTTTGTATCACCGGTCTCCTACATGTAGTTAATAACTCATTGCTAGCATCTATATAGTGCTTTAAAATTTACTTATGTCTTCTCTTTGATCCTCACAACAATCCTTACAACAAGGTAGGTGTTATTACTACCCATATTTTATAATGAGGAAACTGAGACTGAGTGAGATTAAGTGTCATGCAGTGAATAACTATCTGAGGCAAGATTCAAGTTCAATTCTTAATGAACTCCAAGTCAAATATTTTATTCATTGTGCCCCTTGTTGATTGAGGGTTTAATTGGTAAGGGGGGCTCTTTAATTTAAAGTGGATTTATACTCACAGAATACCTTAAACCTGGGACTGTTCTTGTGCTAGTACTCACCATGCGATCCATTCTCCCTCCAAGGATCAGTACTGTTCTTGAGTGAACAGAGGATGCTCAAATGTCTGAGTCAGAATCAGAAATCAGCAAAATTGATGGCTGGTGCTTATAGTAGCCCCAGTCTGCATCCAGTATAGAGAATAGAAATTCTTTTAATTTTGTTAGTATATCTGACAATGTTTACTAGTTGCTTAAAGACATCAATATAATACTTATAGATTACTTGACATGATTGTAATATATTTTTCTTGAATTACAAGGTTTTCTCAAAATAATTTATGAACACTAAGTACTTAGCATTTTGGTATTATATGAATTAGACAAAGGCGAGCTGAAACATTCACAAAAAATTTCCTTCACTTTTAGGTTCCTTTGAGTTGTCTCCTATTCAACAATCATTGGTTTTTTCCTTTTGTAATCAACACAAAGAAGCTCTAAAAATCTTATTTTCAGTCACATTGTGTAGGCCAGAGCCTGCCATATATATGCTATTAGGAAAAGCCCAAATGAAGGCTAAAAAAATACAGGTGAGGATTTAATTTAGTAATTTTTACTGAATGTTTTGATGGAATTGATATGCTGTATATGGCATTGCTGTTTAAATTTGTAGTGGAGTTTTCTCTTTTTCTGTAATGCTTTACTTTATGGAACTTGGAAAATTGTCATAGGAAGTTTTACTAGGGATGATTCATAATGGGAAGATTCATGATGGAATGACGTGACTTTGAACTACTGGAGGTAGAGCACAAGATCTTTTAGTTCTTACCAAATCAGAAGGGCTCTGAATACAAGTCCAAGAACACACAATGAGCCATCTGAAGACCACTCCAACTAAATTCACAGAGATTCTTCTTTAGTACAATAGTTTTAGGAGAATTTATTTTTCTTACCAGAATTTGTAATGATTATTTACCTTAAGGTGTAGAGAGAATCTGGTCTGTTCTTGTGAAAGAAATGCTGCCAAAAATCAGCAATCCTTGAAGTATTGAAGCATGAATAGTTTTATTTACTCTTTGTACATTTAGTTTATCAGGATAAGAGGTTATGATAATTAGTCTAATTCAGAGAAAAGCCACAAAGCAAAACTGGTCTGCTGGATAATGGTTTTTACATTAATTCTTTTTTGTTTTTTTGTTTATAAAAAGTTTTTTATTTACAGAATATATGAGTAATTTTTCTACATTGATCTTTGCAAAATTTTCTGTTCCAAATTTTTCCCTCCTTCTCCCTACCCCCTCCTCTAGATGGCAAATAGTCTAATACATTTACATTAATTTTTAATTTGCAAACTCTATAAAAACAGGCAGTGGGTCGGATTTAGCCCTTGGATCATGATTTTCTGTCTCTTGGTCTAGTTGAGAGCAGTTTCACAGATTCCATAGTTTGGAGAGAAGACAGACTAGAAGTATGAAGGTCATTCAGGAGATTCTTATAGATAGTGAGGATCTGAACTAGAGCAGTGGAGAAGAGAAGGAGATGGATACAATAGATGTTGTGTAGGTGGACTTAACAAGCTTTTGCCACTGATTGAATTGAAGACTGGGGGTGGGGGAAAAGAAGAACCAAGAATGACACTGGAGATAGGGTGCATTTAAGGGAGTAAATAATTTCTATTTGGTTAAATTTGAATGTTCAAAATCAAATACAGTGGATATAGACCAACCAGATATTCAGCTTATCTGGACTAATTTGAGAAGTCAGTATAGTACAAATTGAAGCTTATGAAAAAAGCATAGCACTGGGTATTTGGTTTGGTATGCTGATGGTTGAATAGAAGGAATATATCAAGTTGAGAATGTCCTATTGGAGTGGGAGTAATAAACAGAAAGAGAACTCTGGGCTAATTATATTTGTTGTCCAAAGTAAACCAGTTTTCATAGTTGTACTTTACAAAAACTAAACTTTCAACTGTTCTGGCTTCTAAAACAGTAAAAATATAGGCAAAATTAAGAACACTATAAAAAGATCCCAATAAACTTAAATATATGCATATCCACATAAAATTTTATTTTCCTTTATTATGGAGTTGGTTTTAGGAATTTAAGAAATGGACTTTTTTCATCACTCTGTTCAAGCTGATAATGTACTCAACAGCTGAAGAGCATGATTTGTTAGTAGTTTCATTTCAAATAGTAGAGATTACTTAAAAAAAATTTTTAAAGCGAAATAAAACTTTATTAAAAATTATAACATTTTTATGAACACTCCTTTGCTATTAAGTAGATATCAAAATATTAAGCATAATATTTTGCCTCCCTAAATTACTAGAGAATGTGTTTTGAAATAGAATTAATATCTTACTTGAACTTCAAGGAAATAATTCTTTAATATTTTCAGAAACTCTTTAAGCTAATACTTCTAAATTTTAATTTTTTAAAATTGACCCAACATGTTTACTATAAGCATACTATATACAATAGCTATATGTTGTTATGGAAAGAATATTAGATGGAGGGTCAGGAAACTTAGTTTTTTGTTCTTGGTCTGGGATATACATGTTATTTAACTTCTCTGAATCTTTTTTAAAATAAGAAAGTTAGGCTGGATAATCTTTGAAATTCCTTTCAATTCTAAAATTCTGTGATTCTAAACAAGTAATGGAAAATTTTCACTTTTTTTTGTTATTCTAGAATGCTGTGATAACTTTTAAAAGAGCTTTGGATGCAATATCTACAACAGATAAAACACCAAAGGGATCATTTCTGCAAGCAGAATGTCACTATCACTTAGGTCTTTGTTACATGGAAGAAGGTTTTTTCCAAATGGTATTTACTGAGATTTTTTGAAATATATGTATTTGTTACTTTTAGAAACTGTTAAGGAACGTGGCATCTTTTGATTGTCTACTAAGAGCCTCATTTATGAAGGTTATATCTCCTCCAACGTAGTACTAAGACTTCTATGTTCTGCCAATATATAATAACAACATTGTTATAACTACTATAATAAGCCACACTCAACAAAATTACATAAACATTATTGAGCCCAGCTCTCTTAATTCTGATTTTTTACCATATCTAGATATTATTTGGTAAAGAGTCTTGAATGTTACTCATTTTAATGATTTATTATTATAGTGATATTATTATTCAATAATGATTTTTAATATCTACTCCATGACTGGTATCTTGGATAACATATTTAAAATATATTTGGTAAATCTAATTCTTGAAATTATTTCATAAAATAATCCACTTTTTTTTCTGAAGCAAAAGTCTCAGTGTAATGAAAAACATCAGACTAGAAAGTGACCAATTAGCTGCTCTGTACTGGCAATTATAGGGACTCATCAAATTGTGCAGAACATAGTCATTAATATTAATAGTTTGAAAACAACCATGTGATTCTACTTCGTGTTCTTTTATTAGCAATAAAAACTATTAATAGCTTAAAACTATAACAATAGACTTCTGGGACATGGTATAGACAACCTTCAGCTTTACAGATTAAAATTCACACTTCAGTATTATGACCATTATCTTACATATTGAAAAAAAACCTCTGCAATATGCATATGGTTAATGCAATGGATAACTCCTTCATCCCTGTATAGATACTTAGGCATACTTGGAATTTCATGACCCAATGTCTGTGGAGTTGATCAGTATTCTAAACTTACAGCTTAACAGAAGGATCTGTGGGTGGTCTTTATGTTGTGTGCTACATTTTGCCATACTCTTGTACTGACTTTTGTGTATTTGGCCTAAAGGTCACATTGCTACTTAATAAGGCCACGTGTTAGCTGCTTCAATAAGAAATTCCAAAGAATTTAAGGTTCATTCCTTGCCCTCCTACCTTTTGTTTGTTTCTTCTATATGGTCAGAGTTCAATTTTAATTTAAATACAGACAAATTTCTTAAATACCCACTGCCTATTAGTCACTGTGTGAGGCACTGGGGATACAAAGATGAAATATAACTCTTACTGTCCTTGAGCTCTCCTTGAAAAACCTTACATATATTGGAATGATAAGAAATACTTTTGAAGCATAATAATTGAAATTTCATTCCTGACTCTGAATTGATAACCATTAATAGAAATTCAAGAGGATTCCACCAAAGATTAATCTGATATTCTTTTTTTATTGTGGGCAAAAATTGAAGTTATTACATATGATATATATGTAATATATGATAAACTATGATATGATAAAGCTGGTAAAGTTGTGGATACAAGTTGCAGCTTTTCCAGTTAGTAAATTATGTCAATATGAGCAAGTCTTGTAATTTAGTTGATTGGCTTTCAAAATCTGTAAAAAATAGTTATTAATACCTGTTCTGTTTCCCTCACTGGGTTATTTCAAGTATGATATAAAATAATAAGTGTAGGAAACATTTTTGTAACTATAAATAGAAATTGATAATAATCCAATATCATTTATTATCATTATGCAATTTACATAAGGAGCAATTATTTTTCCTAACATGGTAATCATTGTTTAGTATTAATTAATGCAATTGCATATGTTTTGCAAAGAACCATATAGTAAATAGATGTCAATAATTATAAAATGTTACTTATTTTTAATTTTTATTTGTATTTGCTTAACATTGTACTTTTTGAAAGAGCAGTTAAAATATCCATAGGACAAGAGTTATTGTTTTAAAATTCACATACTATTTCATTGGTCTTTCAAAATTGATGGCATATGGTTTATTGATTCAAGTTGCTTCTTTTTTATTATGTGACCTTTGTAGGCATTTGACTCTTTTAATAAAGCAGTGAAAGCATATCCTGAATATGCTGAGGCTTTTTATCAACGAGGCCTTTGTAAAGTGAAACTCCAGAAGGATAAAAGTGTACTGGATTTCAATCGAGCAATTACCATCGATCCAAAACATTATCAGGTATTTGAATTTTCACTGCTTGTTATTTAAATATATACAATATTGCTAAATAGATAAAAGGTCACTGAAAACCTAAGACTCTTTCTAGCTCTAAATCCTTTGATCCTTGATTTGCCATGTTTGTTAATATGATCAACAACCACAATTCACATACTTCTTTATTAATTTTTTTTAAAAGAAACATATTTTGCCTTTCCCACTTTAGTGCTTCTATAACTATATATAATGTATATATATACATTTTTTTTCTCACTAAATCAAAATACCAAAATTAGTATCCTCAGAAATCATCTGGGTTCTTAACCTGGACTCTGTAAACTTTTTTTTCCTTAAATTTGGATAATTATATTTCAAAATATGTCCTTTGTAATACCATGTATTTTATTTTATGCACTTAAAAATATTATTCTAAGAATTGGTCCATAGGTTTCTAAGCCATCTCACACTTGAATAATAATCTCTTTATCTTGGCCAGCAAATGTATATTCATGCAGCTTTACTTGATGTGAGAAGAAAACCACTAGCTCCTAAAGTTGCACAGTAGATGGTACAAATATTAGATAGTACAAATTTTATGAAAGATTTGTTTCCCCTTTTACATCAAGGCTAAATCTAGTTCTTTGTAGTTTCCTTCTACCCATCATTCCAATGTTGTTCTTGTGAGGCTAAGTGGGACAAGTTTAATCCCCTTTTACTTGAAAATCCTTCAGTTTATTTAAAGATATTTATTATATCACACCAACATCATTTCTTCTTTAGGCTATCTTTCAATTGATTCTCACTTGGCCACCTTTAATTAATTGTCATATGGTATGAAGATAAAGCCTTCTATAATGCTGGTGACCTTCCTTTGGACATGCTGCAACTTTCCATCATACTTCCTCAAATGTGGTGCCCATTTTTAGAAAGCATTTATGAAGTACTTATTAAGACCCTGACACTGCTAAAGTATTGAGCATTACCCCTCACCCCCAAATAAAAGGAGAAAAACATGGTACTGGCTCTCAAGGATTTCACATTTTAATGGGAGAGGAAACATGAAGATATCTAGGTACATCAAAGATATATACAAAGTAAATTGGGTATAATCTCAATGGGTAAGTCAGTAGCAGCTGGGACAAGGAGAAATGGGGTCTTAGGAAAGATCTCTTGAAAAGAGTGGAATCTAAGCTGTGACTTGAAGGAAGCCAGAGAAACTAAAAGGGAAGAGGTAAGAGTTGTGGAGAGAGAATATTACACATATAGGCAGAGAATTCAAAGATATAGAATGGGAGATGGAGTATTGTGTGAAAAGGAGGGACAGAATGACTGAATTGTAGAATATTTGGAGGAAAGAAAAATGTAAGAAAGAGGCCATGTTATAAAGATCTTAAAACATCAACCATAGCGTTTTATGTTCAGTCCTAAAGATATACAAATTGACATGATCAGCCCTCCCTGCACTTAGAAAAATCATTTTGGCAACTCAGTGGAGGATGGAGGAGAGTGGAAAGAGAATTAAAGTAAGAAAACCAAATGAACAACTATTATGTGATATAAGATTTGACAATGGATTGGATGTGTGGACTGATGAAGAATGAGTAGAGATTGGAAGTTTAAGTGACGGAGAAAGTGATGAAGCTTTCAACAGTAAAAGGGAAGTTTGGAAGATAGGAAAGTTTTGAGGAGAAAATGTTGAATTCTGTTTTCTGTATGTTGAGTTTGAGATACCAATGGATCTTGTATTTCAAGAAAGATCACTAAGGGAAAAAGTCTACATCAAAAAGAGCAAAGAGCCCAGAACAGAATCTTGGAGGACACCTATGTTCAGTGAGCATGACATGATAAGGATATATCAAGTGAGACTAAGAGTGAGCAGTCACATAGAAAGAGCATCAGGAATGAAAATGTTACAAAAACCTAAAAAGGAGAGACTATGCAAGAGGAAAAGGTGATCAACAGTGTCAAATACCACAGAGAGGGTAAAAAGGATGACAATTCAAAAAAATATATCATTAGATTTGCTAATTAAAAAATCATTGATGGGGCAACTAGGTGGCGCAGTGGATAGAGCAACCGGCCCTCAGGAGGACCTGAGTTCAAATGTGCTCTCAGACACTTAACACTTCTTAGCTGTGTGACCCCGGGCAAGTCACTTAGCCCCAATTGCCTCAGGGGGAAAATCATTGATATCTTTGGAAATGGTGATTTCATTTAAGAAAGTCAGAAATCAAACTTGAGAAGATTTAAAAAAGAATGAGAAGAGAGGAAAAGATGATGCTGATTCTAAGAAGGGTTAGGAGACATATGGGGCAATAGCTAGCGTGGATAATAAAATCAATTGAGAATTAAACACTTATTTTAAGCACTATGCTAAATACTAATGATTCAATTTTAACATAATTAACATGTAGTGGATATCCTGCCATCTAGGGGAGGGGTGGGGAGTTGGGGGGAAAAATTTGTAACGGAAAGCTATGTAAGGGTTATTGTTGAAGAATTACCCACACATATGTTATGCAAATAAAATAAAAAATTAAAAAAAATACTAATGATTCAAAGAAAAATTAAAACATTATTCACATGAGTAAAGTTTTGGAAAAGACTTGGAAAAAAATTGGAAAGATAGGAAGAGACCATATTGTGAAGAATAATAAATGCCAAAGATTTTTATATTTGATCTTGAAGGGAACCACTGGAGTTTATTGAGTGAAGGAGAGGGGTGGTGACATAGTCAAGGCTGTGTTAAATTTAGAAAAAAATTTTTGGCAACTGAAGGGAAGATGGACTGGATTGGAGAGAGTTGTGAGACAAAGAGATCGATCAGAAATCATCAGCTGAGAGATGATGCGAACCTGCACCATAATGATGGCTATGTAAGTGCAGAGAAGGCGGCTTACATGAGAGATGTAAAAAAGCTAAGAAAGGTAGAACAGATTTGAATGTATGGGTAATATCAGTGTGAGGAGTTGAAGATGATGTCAAATTTGCAAGCCTGGATGACTGCAAAGATGGTGGTGGCCTCTACAGTAATAAAACAAGAAAAGGAGAGGGAGTTTTGGGGAGAAAGATAATAGATTCTTTCTTGAAAATATAGCTGAAATGTCTTTGGGGACATTCAATTCAGCTGGTGGATATACAGGTCTAGGAATCATCTACACAGAGATTTCATTGAATTTATGATGAGATCAACATGTAAGATAGTATAGAAGAAGAAAAGAAGAAGGCCCTAGACAGAACCTGGGAGAAAAAATATAGTTAGTAGGTGTAAGCAGGAGGATCCACCAAAGGATATTAGAAGAGGTCAAATGCAAGGACTGCATATGGTTAAAAAAACAAAACAAAATAAAAAAAAACCAATCTGAGTCATGAAAATCTAAAGAGGACATAGTATTCAGAGACTTTGAGTGTGTCAGAGATTGAAAAAAGGTTAAAAGAATGAGGACTGAGAAAAAGACATTAGATTTCAATGTTAATCCTGGAGAGGGCAGTTTCAATCAAATGTTGAGGGCTCAAGTTAGATTGAAGAGGGTTTAGAAAAGAAAAGGAAGAAGAGAAGCCGAGTCATTGATTGTAGGTAGCTTTCTCAAGGAATTCAGCTGAAGAGGAAATAGCTATACCCCTAATCCAATAGAGTATCAGATTTAGTGGTTGTCCCACCCTAGAAATTTCCCATTGTGCCCTTTGACATGTCAACATACTAAATGTTAACAACAGTATGAATTTGGGTTAAGAAAGCCTGAGAGTAGTAAACTAGTTAGGTCTGACCTGCCTTATCCAATTGAATTATGTTCAAAATAAGTCTCCTAAAACTGCTATAATTTTAATTCCTCTTTTGTATTATAAAAATAAGCTCTGTAAATCACTCCTTTGTCTCTTATATCTGAGGAATCAGATAACCTAGTTTGATATGCAAATGCTAGCTTTGCAAATTAAATCAATATTTGGAAGCCTTATGCCTCAATTCTTTTTTCTATTTAAGATAATTAATTTAACACCACACTGTCTAGTTAGTTCTCTTTTCTTTAGATGGTGCTTCATATCTAAAGCTTAGCTCTAAGAGTTCCAAACTCATATTGTTGCTGTTGTTGTTTTAATTATCATATTGATGCCTGCTTTTTAAAAAGTGCTATGTATTTTCAAACTAGCATATTTTGACTCTTAGATCTTAATATAGCAATAGATTCAAACTCAAACAAAAGTAGATCACTCTGGGTTGCATAATAAGTAAGTAAACCACAAATTAACTTTGCCAGTGATATTGTATTTTTATTTATTTTGTAAACATTTTCCAATTACCTTTTAATCTGTTTTGGGCCATACTAAGGAATTTTGTGGGAGTTTGCTGCCTGCAGATAATGAATCTGATACCTCTGGGACCTAAAATATAGAATCACCATTTTTTTTTTTTTAAGAATCAGTATTGGGGCAGCTAGTTGGCACAGTGGATAGAGCACCAGCCCTTAAGTCAGGAGGACCTGAGTTCAAATTTGATCTCAGATACTTAACAATTCCTGGTTGTGTGACCCTGGGTAAATCACTTAACCCCAATTGCCTCAGAAGGGAAAAAAAGAATCAGTGTTATTATAACATGTATCTTTCTTTTTCTGAAAAGGCATATATAAGTCGTGCAGCTTTCTATGGAATGAAAGGGAGATATTCCAAGGCAATTTTGAACTGTAATGAAGCAATCAGAATTTTTCCTAACAGCGTGAGAGCCTTCCTATATAGAGGAGTTTTGAAATTCTACAACAAGGTGAGATTGTTTTTTGACTAAGGGAGATAAAAGAAGCAGAAGGATACTCCAGATGCTGTTATTTTATTTTGTTTTCTCTTTCAAGTATAAATCTATCTCAAGGAAATAATGATGGGTGGTATAACAGGTTCCTTTACTTTTAGTCTTTAGAGTACCATCTTGGTTGTAGGGTAAAGAATTCAATAATATTTAAATGGAAAAAAAACAAAAACAAAAACAAAACCCAACAACAACCCCAAAGCCTTTCATTGATAGTATTTTATAAAAACATGATATAATTCTAAAAATGTCCCCCAAAATGACCTGAAGAAATGTAGGCAACTTTTACAAATTAATAAAATAGCAGATTCCAAATCATTTTATCTTTCTATTTCTTATTAGTTTCAATCACTGAGCAATTAAGTGAGGCATTTGAAAGTGCTTAGTGTTGATAAGTGTGTGTGTATATATATATATATATATATATATATATATACACACATATATATATACACACACATATATGTATATATATATGAGTTGAGCATATAAATCATTATGTAATATAAATTATATGATAGGATAAGAATATAGTATCATGATAATATAAAATATAACATTAAATTACTTCACCTATTGCTTATCACCATAAAGGAATAATAGCATCTTAGAATTTTTATGACTTAAAGAAGTAATTAATTAATTTCTTATTTAGCATATAAGACTATATGAACAGGAATGAATCTTAAAATATATTTGTCACATGTACTGGATTTATCACATGATCCTGCCAATCACTGGAGCAAGTTCAGAAAATATATTTGGTAAATTAAAATTCTAAAGGGCATTTTTATTATTGATAAATTGAAAGAATATCTGAGACATTTAGAAATTCTGTCAATTTGTGGCAATTGATATGTTATTTTTATGTGCTATGAATTTTACTAAATTTCCATGGCCGAAGGAATTCATCAACGTGTAGCTGATATATGAGTGATGAATCCTTCCATGATCCTCAAAAAACAGCTACAATCTGTTGTTAAGAATTTTTTCCAGCATTCTATGGGTAGGTATGTCATTCAAAAACTCAGACTCCCCTTCATGCCATGCCAAGGTTTTGGAGTAAGACAAACAGACATGTATTGATTTTGATATGTGACAGTGGAAGGAACATACTGACATTGTCACAAAAATCTATTGAGGTATAAAATATAATATTCATTAGATTAATAGCTAGCTAGTGGTAAATCAGGGCTTCAAGAAGGTCTGTAATAATTACAATTACCATTTCAATAACAAATTGAATTTTTTTCATTATATTATTTGTTATTTGCATTTTGAAAATGTTTTCATGGGCTTTTAACATTTATGTATTTAAAGCCATATTTAAAATGTTTTTTTTTTAATTATGAGTGTTTGCAACATTATTTTATTGTTTTTATTATATCTATTATATTGTTTATTATAGATTGTAAAGCAATATCTATACTAAAAACCATGTAGTTATAGGCTTTTTTAACTTCTCTGCCCTCTTACATAAAATGATACTGAAGGGGTGGGAGAAAAAGGTAAGGCTTGAGAAACCCTAATACTAGCCGACTTTGGGAGTGGCACAAACATTGCTGGATAATAGGAGTAATTCTGTATGATTCTGTAGATCCCACCTCTGTTATTCTTCAATTGTAACTCTAAATCATATTAGCATATCAACTTAATCTTTTGTTTCTCTTTGCACTAAAGTTATCTTCTCCATCCTGACTCTTTTTGTAGATTTTCTTGGAACTTTAGCCCACTGTCAAGCAGCTTAATAAATCTTTGCCCCTTAATTTGGAGACAAACTGAGTGTTCCTTTTCTTTCATCAAACCCAGGACACAGACCAGAGGAGACTCTAATCTCAACAACATTACTCTCAATTTCACTGGAAAAAAATTAAGCTATAAACTTTAAATCAAAATTATGTTAGAGAAAACACAAACTTATACAAATTTAACAAGTAGCTGGCTAGACACCTCTTGAATGCTACTTACTTATCCATCACTGGATATTTCCAACTACTAGAAAATGCTTTCTTAATTCAAGGAAAAAAATTGAGGAAAAACTAAGAGATTGACTCAAGTTGGAGAAGAAAACTCAACTTAAGGATGAAAAGATTTAAGGGGAAAAAACCCAATGGTGAAGTTAAAGAACTCAAGGAGAAAAAGAAGGTTTTTGATAAGGCAAGGAAAATAAAACAAATAAGACAAGAGGGTTAGGTTAAGGTTGAGTAAGGGTTAGGGTAGGGTTTAAGGTTGTGAGTCAGAATCTAGTAAAAGAAGAAAAAGATGTTGGCTGTGGCTAACCAGTTAAGAAGTCATTAAAGGGAATAGAATAAAAAGGAATAAATGAAAGTAAACCTAGAAAGGGAATAAAAGAAAATAGACCTATAAAGGAATCGAACAAAGTAACAAAAGAATTAAATGTGCAAAAAAATAGATAAAGGACATAAATAACTATAAGGAATGGGAAAAATTTTAATTGAATATTTAATGTTTATGTTTCTCTTATGTCCTCCTACTTTTGCACAAAATGCAAGTTTATCTCCCTCTTAGAAAAGAAGGTGAAAGATCTAAAGAAATGCCTCTCAGCACTTCAGGTTTTCAATTTTAACATTAAGAAATGACTGCTGGATCTAGAGGAGCTGGAACATATAAGGCAATCCTCTTCTGAGGACTCAGAAACATAGACTATAATCATGCTCATTCTTTGGAATATTTAGCTTCTAATGAGAAGGAATGAGGGATCAACTCTCTTTTTAGTTTGTTGGGCCCAAATCATGGCAAACTGAAGAAAAAGTGCTTTAAGGCTCATATCTAAAAACCCTTCAAAATGGGATGGGGGAAGGAAGAGGAAGAAAGATTTTTAAAAAGTACTTATTGAACAATGTTAATTAAATATGAGGGAGATTTGTATTTTCTATACATAAAAGAAATGCTCAACACAAAACCATAGGTATTGTTGACAAATAACATAACTACTATTGCTCTCTCTCCAAAAGCTAATATTTAAATCCCATTAGAAGATAAAGCAGTATGTGGAACGATTAAACAGGCATTTCACATTTCACCATTGCTCTACACTGTATGAGCAATTCCTGATCATTTTCCTCTGCAAGTGATCATTTTTTCCAAAGAATATCTCTTGCTGAAAATAAGTTTCACATGTTGAACTCAATTCTTCTCAGACTCACAAGGCAACCTCCATGCCTGAACACATCCATCCCCAGACATATCTATAAATGTTCATTCATCTAAGAAAGAAAAAAACAAAGAAAGCCCAAAATACATGCTCAGGTTTACCTGACCAGATCAAGTACATTAGACACTAAGAGCACATGAATAATTCATGGATGACCCCATCATGGCGGGCTGCCCCATGGAAGGTAGCAGCCATGGGATGGCCCATAAATATATTGTGTAGGGCAAATTTAGCACAGAGCTATGAATGGGATTTCTGACAGGACATGTCAAAGTGAGACTACTTAAGACCTCTAGAGAAGATGGTTCTCAGGAGTTTGCTGTAACTTATATTTCAGACTGGAAAGCCATCACACAGGGTGGGACCATGGACTAAACTGATCTCAATCAGTGCTTTCTCCCTGCTTAACTCAGGGATCAATTCTTTAGTTTCTCTCTATCAAAAACACCATTCAGGACTTCACCATTGAAATGGACAAAAGACTGACATCCCCTCCCCCCCACCTCCGGGTCAAGGGGCCTTGGACTTCCTGAGAAGTGTTTGCTCAGCAAGGGTCTGGAAGCACTAGACTAACAAGGGTCTGGAAGCGCTGGACTAACAAGGGTCTGAGAAGCGCTAGACTAACACTGTCAGTTTACCCTGACTCAGACCACAACCATTATCACCCCATTGTAAGTAGGAAGTCAATGTAAGCAAGGGAGTAGCAAAGTGCTTAAAGGTGTGCCCCCCCAAAGCTCGGGCCTGATCTCTCCTAGCCTGTCTAGGGAGGTCAGTCACCAGCCGGCTAATAAACGCTCTCAAAATCCAATTATGTCGGCTGTCCTGTATTTTCTCGCTTGGGCTATGTCAACCATATGTACTATAGCAATTACATTATTGCAATCTATTTGAGTATTACAGCTAATAAGAGAAGGATGTATTTTGCATCCTTAACATATAGTGCCTGGTTGATAAATATTCATGTCTTTCTTTTCTTTTTATAAATCCTAGATTTTTTTGCCTTAATATCCTTAACTATTAGAGATCCAGAGTCAAATTTGTCTGTTGGTCTAGAAACCCAGAATAATCAACTCCAAATGCTTAAACTCTTTTCTTAGGAGCCTCTCACTTGTTCAGAGCTTAACTGATCCTATTCTTTGTTCTCTAACTAAAGCTAATTGCCCTATTTTGGAGTGTTTGGATTTATTAATATTGTCTTTGAAGTGGCAAAAATCTATTGGGAAATTTCTATTTCTCAGACCACCTCTAGAGAACTTTTGCTGGCTCCAGGACACTCCAGGAGATTTTTGCCCGGACTTCCTATTGAATTCCCTATGTTTCATGAACTCCTGGAAAAAAATTGGTCTCCCCTTTGTTGCAGGGACACAGAATAATTTTACAGCATTAAGGTCACTCCTTGAATATGGGTCCAGAGCAGGGGGGAAGAAAGAATGAAAGAGATTAGTGGAAGAGGTCCCAGTCTCCCTGTAGCCTGGAGACAGTTTGCAAGCACCAAAGGCAAATTGGCTTGATTTCTCATCCAAAGGTGAGAGAGAGTGTCTTCCAGTCAACTCCAAGTCCTAATACCAACGGGATGAGTTCCAAATGCTCTAGGATGAGTCCCACATGCTCTGGGATTTCTATAGTTAAGCTTACCTTCTAAGATAAGAAGCTTTATTTTCTTTTCCTTTTTAAGTTGCTTAGTGATTAAACTTTGGCAGTGCCTATAAAGCCTCCAAATTCTCCAAATACCATGCTTAAGATTACTTGGATTGTTGTTTGTTTTTCATTTTTGAAGAGGACCATGACATCAGGAAGTTGATGCCAAGACTTGCGAATGAATGAGTGAGGGAGGACTGAGCAGAGTCACCAGCTTCACTTTCTCCTCCAGAGACAGGGTCCAGTGACAAGATATAGATCAAGATGACTGGAGATGGGCCAGGATGAAATGGGAGGGTGTGGCCTTTTTAAGCTAAGGACTTCAAGTCACAATTTGACTAAGGCAATGTTCATTAAGTGATTAAGGTCAAGCAAGAAGTGAGGCAGAAAATGATCTCTTTCACCCAGTCAAAAAAAAATCAATCTGAGATGGGAAGACCCTCAGGGTTAAGCCAAAACAGAAACAATTTGCCATTTACACTCACTCTGAGAAACCAGGGCCAAACAATGACCCCTGCCATCTAACCCCAACCCCATAATTTGTGGGCTAAATGATGAGACGCAGAGTGATTTAAATTTAAGGCATGATCCTTAAAAAATAAATTTAGTCCTTAAACCCCAAAATATCTTGGGAAGTATCAGGGAAGGGAAGGTTTGAAAGTAATGTAGAATTATACTCCATTTCAGTATATTGGATAGAAACTTTTTTCTTTTGCTTTTTGGTATGACTTTTTCCAAATTTTTCTTTACCTTATGATAATATCTAGATAATTTTGTGTGATCCTGAATAGTTACTATAGATTTCTATCTTTTAGTAGCTTGCAAGTAGTTTTTATTTAATCTGGAAACTTTGAAGTTTGGCTATGAATATGATATTTTCATAAGACCTTTTAGTAAGGGATTTTATGATGGTGATGATGATTTCTATTTTCATTTCCTCATTCCAAAAATTTAGAGGAGCTTCATTTATGATGTCTTGAAATATGGTATTTAGATTTTTATGGTAAAGATTTTCAGGTATTAAAAAAAATGATTCTTAAATTACTTATCCCTATACTGTTAACCAAGTCAATAGTTTTTTAGCTTTTCAGTGTTTTGATTTTGTTCAGATATGTCTAAATTTTCTAAATTTACTAAATTTTCAAGTTTTGATTGTTATATTTTATTTTTCAGGATTCTGCTATTTGGATAAAGCTCTCTTCTTTCTATTCTGAGTTATTTGTTCTCTTCCAAGTATTGTAATTATATTTTTATCTCTTATTTCAGCTTTCCATTCATTTCTTGCATTTACTTTTAGTCGTTCTTGTCATCATTTTTTCTGAAGTTTCACTTATAATTATCATTCTTGGATTTTATCTTGATAGTTTCTCAAACCCAATTTTTTCTTCATTGTATAAGAAGTATTCTTCTGTTTACTCATGTTTCCAGTTTCAGTTACTTGCATTGGGACTTTGTGCCAGGTCCAGGCGCTGTCCCTTCCAACAATCTGTTATGAGATGGCTATTCTCAGACCCTATTTCCAACTTTTGGGACAGATTAGAACAAATTTTGGAGACAGATGCTGTAGAACTGAAGCTAAATCACATCCCTGGTTGCAGTCTGGATGCCTTACTACTGTTCTAGGTGAGGTAGCTGAATATTCCTATTATAGATACTAAAAGACAAGGCACTCAATTCTATTTCCTATAAAAGTCTCTAACTGCAAAGTTCAGTATTAAGTGCAGTCTCTAGCTGGGAAATTGCACTGGCTTTGGGTCTTTTACTTTTGGAGAATCCTGTAAGAGAAACATTTTACCAAGGACTACTGCCCCACTGATGAAGCCAGGAAAGGATTTCTATTCACAATTTTGCAAAACCAGGAGTCCAGAAGCAGGAACATCTTAAAATCACCAAAACATGATTCTTTCCCTGAAGCACAAGTTCCTCCCCTGATTCCTCATTGTCTGGGAACTGCAGAAGCTACAACCTATCCAGAGCACCTAATTCCCACACAAGTGAGTCCCCACCCCTGACTACTCTAATTGCATGTTTCTTATTCTAATTTATGGCTTCCCTCAATAAGTTTTGTTTTCTTTGTTCCACATCAGCCTAACCTTTAGGTTTCATTTCTCAGGTTTCAGTTTCATTTCTCTTGATTTAAATTGCATTTCTCTAATTTAAGTTTCATAACTCTGTGGAAACTAAACCCTCATCTAATTGTCACAGTCCTTGACCAAAAAGTTTTATTCTTTGGCCTTGACCCTTGTAACCAAGTAATTCCCCCAGAGAGAAGATTGAAGGCTTTGGCCCATTTCTTGGTGTATCCCCTAACCAGTAGATCTCACTGGCTTCAGGTCCACTTGCCTTACCAACTGAGAAGTCCATCAGCTTTGAACTCTGTCTACTGGTATAGTCTTCAATGAGATAAAGGAACTTACTGGTTTTTCTTTTTTGTTTGTCATTTCTTTGTTTTGTTTGACTCAATCAAACAACAAGGATTTGTTAAACTGACTGTTCTAAGCATATAGAAGGAAACACAAAGAAGGAAATTAAATCTACTTCAACACAAGTAGGTAGAATCAGATGGAGCCTCTAACACTTACCATCTGTGTGACCCTTGGCAAGTCACCTATCTGCCTTAGTTTCCTCAATCATAAGTGAGGATAATGATAACACCTAACTTCCAGGGTAGTTTCAAGAAACAAAATATTTGCCACTGCTTAGCACAGTGTCTGGTACAAAGTTGGTGCTTAATAAGTACTTGTTTTCTTCTCTTTTGTTATAATTCCTGACATGATTTTACAAAGAGATAGGCCTTTCACTTCATTAGCTTTTTTTAAAAGCTTTTTATTTGCAAAATATATGCATGGGTAATTTTTCAACATTGACCCTTGCAAAGCTTTCTGTTACAAATTTTTCCCTCCTACCCCCCACTCTCTTCCCTAGATGGCAGGAAGTCTAATACATGTTAATTATGTTAATATACTTGACAAATCGAATATAGGTATACATACTTATACAGTTATCTTGCTGTACAAGAAAAATTGGATCTACAAGAAAAAAAAAATCTGAGAAGGGAAACATAATTCAAGCAAACATCAATGGAGAGCATGAAAATGTTATGTTGTGGTCCACATTCATATCCCTCTCTCTGCGTGTATAGGGTTTTTTTCATCACCGACAATTGGAACTGGTTTGAAATATTTCATATTTGAAGAGAGCCATGTCCATCAGAATTGATCATCATATAGTGTTGTTGTTGCCGTGTATAATGATCTCCTGGTTCTGCTCATTTCCCTTAACATCAGTTCATGCAAGTCTCTCCAGGCCTCTGTCTGAAATCATCCTGCTGATCGTTTCTTACAGAACAATAACATTCCATGACATTCATATACCATAATTTGTTAAGCCCTTCTCCAATTGATGTGCATCCATTCAGTTTGAGCATAGTTCCAAATTGCTCTCTAGAATGGTTGGATCCATTCACAGTTCCACCAACAATGTATCAGTGTTCCAGTTTTCCCACATCCCCTCCAACATTCGTCATTATCTTTTCCTGTCATTTTAGCCAATCTGACAGATGTGTAGTGGTAACTCAGAGGTGTCTTAATTTGCATTTCTCTGATCAATAGTGATTTGGAACACCTTTTCATATAAGTAGAGATAGTTTTAATTTCATCATTTGAAAATTGTCTGTTCATATTCTTTGACCATTTATCGATTGAAGAGTGGTTTGAATTCTTATAAATCTGAGTCAATTCTCTATATATTTTAGAAATGAGGCCTTTATCAGAACCCTTAAATATAAAGATGATTTCCCCATTTATTGTTTCCCTCCACATCATTATCTTTGTTGGAAATGTGGAATTCTATTTATTTGGTATCTGAGCCCTGCCAAATCAACTCTTCCCAATTATACTATGTTTTGTTTTGTTTTCTTCTCTATCACAAAATCTAAGAGGGAGTAATCATTTCCCCCTAATTCCAACATTTACAAATCATCAACCAGTTAAAAGAATCAGAATAAAATTTACCATTGTCAGTTTGTTATTGTTGGATTTGTGATTTCCTGGGAGATAGGAACTCCCAGTGAGGAAATTCCCTTTGCCAATGAAAATGGTAGCTATTTCCCAGTAAGAGTTGCTTGGAGTCATTGAGAGGTTTTATAATTTCTCTGAAGTCAAAGAATTATTTTTTATTAGAGGCAAACTTGAGCCTAAGTTTTTTTCCCCTGAAACTATCTACTGTCTCATAGATACTTGCAATAGAATAAAAAATTACAATAATTTCTACTGGGAATTCCATTCAATAACTCTATAACTATTGTGATAGTCTTCATTTTATACATGGTAAAATTGAAATACACAATAATCAACTAAATGGCACAGTGAATGGAGTTTGCAGAAAGATCAGAGTTCAAATGTGACTTTAAATGCTTATTAGATGTGTATCCTTTGGAAAAATCACTTAACTCCTGTCTGCCTCAGTTTACTCATATGTGAAATGGAAATGATAATAGCACCTACTTTGAAATTATTTTGATTTTGCTTCACAATCTTGAAGTGCTATAGATCCTAGACTTAGTGACTAGTTTTTAATACTTGCCATGATTGTTTCTTCTTTGCAGACTTACAAGCTTGCAATTAAAGATTTAAATATAGCTATCGCCATGAACAAAGCCTGTTTTCTAGCATTTTATAACAGAGCAATATGCTACAACAAAATAAAGGAATTTCATTTGGTAAGACAAAAAAAAATTTATAGATAATAGAATATTAATGAACCTCTTATTGAACTACTAAAGCTCAAGCTCATGTTTTATCTTAAACACTACATTACTTTATAAGGGGTTAAAAGGAAAGTCAATGCCCTGATCTTTACACTCTCATTTAAATGCATGCATAAATTAAAATTTAGTATGTCATCAATTTCCAGTTTCATTAAGAGTTTTTGTTGAGTCTATGGGACTTGAATATTTAAACAAACAAATTGGCTCTGCCATTACTTCAAAAATTGAATAAA
This sequence comes from Myrmecobius fasciatus, assembly GCA_023553655.1. Classification (NCBI taxonomy): domain Eukaryota; kingdom Metazoa; phylum Chordata; class Mammalia; order Dasyuromorphia; family Myrmecobiidae; genus Myrmecobius; species Myrmecobius fasciatus. Next base: position 99,189 of record JAJPUD010001681.1, on the reverse strand, counting down.
GCCACAGGTTCAAAAGAGGTCTATAAAGATATTTCTTGAGACAGACTGGGCAAAGTAAGCACCACAGAGAGAAAAAGAGGCAAGAGTTCTGAAGTCAAAGAACTAGAGATAGAACTCTGCCTGAGATCCTGGAAACCTTTTTGTATTCCACGTCTCTTTCTCATCTAATGGGATGGGACAGACCAGTTCAGTACAAACACCTAAATGTTATTAAAACTTATTTCTCTCTTAAGTTTTTTGCTCTTACTCCTATTTTGTGGAGATTGAACTCCCTGCAATCTCCTATAATGGAATAGAATGAACTTTGGATTTTATAAACAGAAGCCCCGAGTTCAAGATCTAGTTCTAGCAATGCAAATTGGAGCCATCACCTACCCTCTCTGGGCCTTGGTTTGGTGAAGCAATGTTGGGTAGAACCCTGGACTTTGGTTCAAACCCTGCATCTGATATTTAAAAATCAACCAGGTGGGGCAATAAACATGGAGAGCTTCAGGAAAACCTGGTTCAAATCTTTCCTTGGGTATTCTTTAACTGTGTGACCCTAGGCAAATTACTTAATCTCTCTGTGTCTCTATTTTCTCTTCTGTAAAAAGGGGATAATTATAACACCTGCCTACCAGAGGAGTTGTGAGGGTCAAATGAGATAATGTTTGTAAAGCACTTTGTAAATCTTAAAGTGCTATATGAATAAATGATAGCTGCTATTTTTATTAATTAATATGTCAGAGACTCTCAGTGCTTCTGGTATCTCATCTATAAAATGGGATCAATAATACTTGTGGTACCTGTCTCATAGGGCTATTGTGAAATTGGAGGGAGATATTATGTATAAAACACTTTAGAACTTTTAAAGTTATAGTGGAGGTTTGGGATGCTCCCTTGCCCTACCCTCATCCCCAAAATTAATATGGCCTGGATTAACTGCGTTAAAAATATTTTACCTTAAAAAATTAGATTGCTTGGGGCAGCTAGGTGGTGCAGTGGATAGAGCACCAGCCCTGAAGTCAGGAGGACCTGAGTTCAAATCTGACCTCAGACATTTAACATTCCCTAGCTGTGTGACCCTGGGCAAGTCACTTAACCTCAACTGCCTCAGCAAAAAGCAACAACAAAAAAATTAGATTTCTTGATGTTTTCTTGTGAAACTGTGTCATCTTATATTTGTCCCATACTATTAGGATACCAAAACCCATTTCTTGCCCAAAATATATGTGGACTTTTCCCACAATGAAAGAAATATATAAAAACCACAGGAAGGGGAAACCTGGGTATATCACTATCACTAATGGCTTTAACAAGTCACAAAATCTACCAGGGTTTCAGTTTCCTAATAATCTATAATATAAGGATTAGACCAGGAGTTTTCAAAGTGTGTTCCAGCAACCTTTGGGGTTCCTGAGACACTTTCTAGGGATTTTCAAGGTTAAAACTATTTTCACAATAATACTAAAATGTTTAATTTCTAATATGGTAATTTTTTTTTTTTTGCGCTGAGGCAATTGGGGTTAAGTGACTTGACCAGGGTCACACAGCTAGAAAGTGTTAAGTGTCTGAGGTCAGATCTGAATTCAGATCCTTCTGATTTCAGGGCTGGTGCTCTATCCATTGCATCACCTAGCTGCCCCACCACTTGATTTTTCAATGTCTACTAACTGATTTGAATCAGCTCTTCTAATTTTTGTAGATCCTGATAATTTTCTTTGGCATCCTAGCTATAGCTGCAAGGATTTTCTTTACATGTTTTTTGTAAATAGCTTTTAAAGATTATAATATCTTGTTCTCAAACTATCTCATCACAGCTTCTGTTATTTTTGTATTTTAATATTATAAAAGCATTTAGAGCTGTATTCTTTTCTTTGCAGAATTTCATGGGGAAGAGAGATGGCTTTGTCTTAACTAAATACTTGGATCTAATCGGTACTATGCTAGTGTGAAATATAGGATAAAAAGAGAATTCTGCTAGGTCCCAGACCTAACTTAGAGTCACAAAACTTAAGGGTTAAGAATTAGAACTTAACAGCCATCTATCTAGTCATCAAAGGAATCTCTATCATACCTGACAAGTGGTAATCCTAGCACTATTTAATACTTTCAAGGAGGGGGAACTCATAACTTCTTGAGGTGTCACTGCAATTCTAATTTATTAGAAAGATTTACCTGACACCAAACTAAATTTGCAAATTTTTTTTGCAACTTTTACACATTGCCACAGATTCAGCATTTTATTTATTCTGTCTAAAACAACTTTGGTTAATATCTTTATACAGAAAACAAGTGTTAACATTTATTAAGATACTGTTTTTAAGTTCTTTATTTGAAAAGCTTTTATTTAGAGCTTAAATAATACCATTTTAGAACAGCTGTCATTACCTACATTATTTACTTACATTAATTACCTAACTCATTCACCTAAATAAATAAGGCATGCTCCTGTTAAGAAAGACTCATACAAAAGAGCATAAGATTTAGAGTTGAAAAGGCCCAAAGGGATCAACTAGTCTGAGCTGCCTCTTTTTATAGATAAGGAAACTAAAACACAAAGGTCATTGGTCATACAACTAGTAGGTGGTAGAACCAGAGAGTGCTTTGGTATGGCTATTCTTAATACAGAAGCTGTTTGAAGAGAATAGATTATTCTTTCCAGGGGAATGAACCAGGTTTGAGATTGACTAAGGCTAGAAACTTGTTTTCCCAATGTTGTAAGGAATAGCTATAATGTTCGACATGATTGTTGCCTTCAGAGAGCTTATATTCTGGTCAGATAAATACACAAAAAGTTGACTGACAGAAGATAGTATATGATAAATATCACACAAGTCAAATGGTAAAGAGTTAATTTGCTAAGGAAATTCAAAGAAGGAAGTGATCGTTATAGGCAGGGATGGTTGATGGTCTGGTAAGACTTCATAGAAAAGCTGAGATCTGACTAACAGTAAAGAGTTCGAATAAGTTCAGGGGTATACATGGGGCAATGGGAGCAGGGAAGAGATGGCAAAGTAATTTCCCAGAATATTAAGTAGGCCACTGTCTAAAAGAGAGGATCAATGAAGGGAAATAATGGGAAATAAAATTGAGGTCAGTTGAGAGTATTGAATACCAGACTATTTTTTTCCCTTTAGCCTTTCAAACAGGCATCTAGTTCCTACATATACAAAAGTGATTTATTGACTCATGAAAGATGATAAGTATCAGTATAGTTAGGAGCTAAAGAATATGAAGTATTTAATTCACATACATTTGTAATTCAATTATCCTATTCCTTATAAACAAGTAGCAATAATTGAAAATAAACTGCCCAAGACCTCCATTGAAATAACTAATGATTAATTTGAACAATACATTCTAAACACAACAAACAAAACTAATGATTTAAATATAAGCTTGAACAATACATCTAATGGCATGCAACTGAATTTTAAGTCTATTTTTTAAAATTAAATCAGGACTTAAAGTGATTGTTTAAATTTTACAGGCTTTAAAGGATTATGGAATTGTTCTTCTTCTCAATGTGGGAGATGACATAAAGGCAAAAACTTTAATTAATCGTGGCTTGATCTACACAGAACTAAAAATGACTGCCAATGCATTAGAGGTAAATGGATCTTGTGAAATTTGTATATTTGATACTGTATATTTACTTCTGAAGACCAATGCACAATTTTCTTTTGTCAAAAATAACAATATTAAAGAATATTTAGGAATTCAATTATCTTAAGACTATAATAAAAAATTTTTAACATTTAAAAAAGACTAATATAATATTTGATATATTAATGACTACAATAAAAATTAAAATGTTTCTATTCATTTAAGAAAAATATCCATTGAAATTTCAAAATTGGTTGGTACAAACCTCTTAGTTTGAAGATATCTTTTCTCTTAGAAATAATCTAGATATATTGGGGAACAATGTTAAGGTACAAATTAAAGTGACATTAGGCCATCTTCAGGATCTCAATTTCACACTACAGTTAAAGTAAGAGCTTTTGTTACTCTCTATCTATTTGCTAAAATATCTATTTTCAAATAAAGTATATTCTAAGATAGGCAGATAGTATCCAAATATATGAATTCTTTTAGATTGTGAAACTAATGACAAGGACACTAAATTAATTCTTTCTTGTTTTATTTATAACAATATACTTTAGGTATTTAATATTCCAATATATCAATGAATTTGTGGTTTATCAGTGTGAGTGTTCTTTCAATGATAGATATCTCAACTCATCCTTGTCTGCCCATCTTATGTGACACTTATCTTTGTCCTCTCATAAATTCACCACAGGAGATCTACTCTATATGTTGAGAATCTACTCAACATTTTGATAGATATCAATAGAGCATGCATGCTATCTATTATTTTTTGTTTTCATCATTCATCTGCTTTTTTGCTTTATAAGATTCTCATGTAACATTCTTTATTCCACTTCTCCTGCATAGTTATTTATCTGTAGAGGATTGAAGCATGATTTTTAAATAAAGAAAAATGCTTTGTTTAATTTGCTTGAAATATATTTATTTCCAAACCATTATTTTACCAAGGCAACTTATATGCTATATAAGTTATATGATCTATACCATACATCCAATTCCTTGGCAAAAAATAAAGTACTTTTTATATGATTTTTTTTTTTTTTTGCTGAGGCAATTGGGGTTAAGTGACTTGCCCAGGGTCACACAGCTAGGGAATATTAAAAGTGTCTGAGATCAGATTTGAACTCAGGTCCTTCTGACTTCAGGGCTGGTGCTCTATCCATCCACTGCACCACCTAGCTGCCTGTCTTTTTATATGATTTATCCCATTGCTCTTAGTTGTCCCATCTTTATACAGAAAATTCTAGTTTAGAAAATAAACTTATTTGTAAAGCATTACAGGGCAAGATAATAGAAGGCTTTGAATATTTTCACCTCTTAAAAAGTGAAAACAGTAGAGCAAAAACAACTGTACAGAAAGACCTATCCACATGAGCTACATCATCACAAAAGGATTCGTAGATTTTTATATAACAGCATGGAATGGAAGAAATTCTTCATTGTTTCTGTAATACTCTCCATATTCATCATCAGTAATAGAAAAATGAAAAAGTTAAAATGGCCCTCAAGAAGGTGGAGTTCAGAAGATTGCATGAACCAGATAGATAGACTTATATGCTGAGGAAATATTTACTAGAAATTATTGGAAATTTGGAAACATGTAGAAGTTGCTTTTATAAGATATCACAGGGAAAGAAACCAAAAAAATGGAAAACCTACAAATAATTTTGATGTGCAAAAATAATGAAGAGATATCAGCAATTATATGGATATAAGCCATTCATTCTCATCTTTATAAAACCTTTATAAAAATTGTCTATATGTATCCTGATATCCCTGATGAAAATACAAGCAGGAAACAAACAGGAATCTGTGGACAATATTCTAGATGTCCAATTCATGTGACTGGGTAGCAAAATAACACTTCATTGTCTCAAAAATCTACAAAAAGAGAAAATATCAACAAAATAAAAAAAGAAATATTTCTGACAAAGTAAAATCTTCATAAATTAACACCAAAGAACATAAATCCATAAAGCACCCATTTTGTACTCTTATTGGGGTACTCCTTTGTCCCCCTTTAGTAGAGATACAGGAAATATGCCAATCTTACCCGTGGGTTTATTATACCTGAGATTGCCTCCTGATACAGAGACCACTGGTCACTGCATTCCATACGTGTCCCCCACCAAGACAAGAGAAGACAAGAAAAGAAAAAAATGCCAGAATTTATCATTATCAAAATAGATTTGTGTTTTTCAATTAGATTTTTAAAATTATATCCATGCTGGAAAGCTTTGAAAGTAAAAACGAAAGAATAGCTTATCTGAAAAAAAAAATCTCAAGGAAATTTTGTAGAAAAGAAACAATGTTAAAAGATATGTGATTTTTATATCAGCCAAAGCTACTAGTCTTGAAGACAGGATGCTAAAAAAAAACAATTTAAAAATCAAAGGTCTCTCAGAAAGAGCATGAAAAATAAAATTAAAAATAAAAACAAGAACTGTGTACCATAATGCAAGAAATAACACAAGAAAATTGACCTAAATAGAGGAAACAAAGCACCATAACGTAAAAGAATCCTGAGATCATCAGGGAGAAAAAGAAAAAAAAAAAAAAACTGAGCTTCAAATGGCAAGATATACAGTGGTCCAATCACAATTCCACTGACAACAGATTCTACAAGTAGCTAGGACTTTCAAATATAAAGAAAAGGTAATTTGAATAGTATAGACTCACTAGAAATCAAAGAAAGGAATGGAATAGAATATCCTGAAAAACAAAGATGAAACCTAAATGACATAATCTGAAAAGTAGAATCTCATAATCAATGAAAAAAGATGGATGTTCAATAAAAGGCATTTGAGGAATTTCTGAAAGAAAAAAAAGGCAAGAAAAAAACCAAAATATTTTATCTACAAAAAAGACCACATAACAAAAATACAGGAAAGGTAAAATAAGCATAATTATCAAGGAAAGAATAAGAAAATATATCATTTTTATAGTCATGTTTAGAGGGTTTCTTTAAAGAAAAAGACCAACCTACATGAGAAAAATGCAAATATCAAGAGATAGAGAGATAAAGAAATAAAAGTGAAAGCAAAAGAGCAGACCCAAAGCACACATCTATTACATATGCATTAATAGAGATGAGGTAACTTTATCAAGCCCATGAATGAAGAAATGAAGAGGAGGCAATTCTCTTTATAGTCTTCTAACAAGAGGAAAGACAAGAGAATGTCAGAGGTTACAAAAGAAAAGTTTTGAAATTTTGGGCATGAAATAGGATGGGTACCATAGAAAAAGAGGTAACTCCAATGGGAGATAGGAACATTAAAGGATTTAATCTGAGAGTTGAAAGACTATCATTTGAATTAATATTGTACCTCCATATACAATAGACTACCTTAAGAAAAAGGAAATGTGAACTTGTAGAGAAAGTTGTGACCCAGAAAATGGAGGAGTATGGACCCAGAGATCAGATGACAAAACTAATGGAAAAGAGAATAGTCGTGGGGACAATAGATAATAGAAATGGCCCACATGATAGGGAACATAAGCTAATTTCTGCCATGGTTCACTGCTTCTATTCATATTTTTTATTCATTAATAATTACTTTAAAGAGGGAAAGGGGGGACAATGGGAAAGAAGACATATAAATTAAATAACAGAAATTGGTTAGAAGAAGGTGCTCAAACCTGATACTTTAGAAAGTTTAATTTCATGAACAAAATGTTTAAAGGAATAAATTTGTTTAAAAAGATTACAAATGAGAAAATAAAATTCCAGAATATGCAGAAAGGGAAGACATTTATTAAAGGCAAAGCAAAAAAAAAAATCTCAGGAAAAGGTACAGAAAAATTTATCCGAAGAAATGAAAAATATATAATATCAAGAGAAATAATGAAAAAAGGAGGAATGAAGATAGGCTAGCATGTTCAGACTTCAAATTATATAGCATTTTTAGATTTCAAATAATTAAGTTGAACCCAAATAAATATGAAAAGCATATCTTCTTTACATAATTGGAGTAATGTAGTGGAACATTGCAAATAGTGTCAGACTTTTTAATTACGGGTTTTGTGGAATCTGTTTTCCCCCTCTTTTCTTATTTTTTATTTTAAATTGTGGCTCTCTAAGAGGGATAGGATAGGGATATAATAAAAATGTAAGTAATGTAATAGCAAATCATCAATAAAAATTTACACTAAAATATTCTATAGAAAGTTTCATCTTTATGGTAGGTGCAAAAAATGCAAGATCTCTATATTGTCTGTCAATTACACATTTGATTCAATAGAACAAAGTATATTCTCATGCTCTTTTTTTAAGGAATCCTATGCATATATTACAAAGATACAAGACTCCCTAATAAACACAACACAAAAATAACTGTTTAATGACCCTCTTTCTAATGCTGTGTTGCATAAAAAAGATGTTTGATCACAAAAGGTTTTCAACATTACTATGTAGAATATATTTTGCAAAGTACAAGTTGGAGTAAGATTCTCTAGAGATAGTGATAACTCCATATGTTCCTGTTTGTATTATATTCTAACAACCTCCAGAAAATTACAAGATGTCATCAATGAGAAAACCATAACTATTCAAAATGTATTAGCCTAAAAATCCATGCATACAAAATAAATGAAAAATGCCTAATATTTTAACTATGATATACAGTTGAATGGCCAATCCAGTAAGCAGGTAAATTGCTATGTGTAGTTGGGACAGGCTCTGCACATGGACATTGAGTTAATTCCAGAATTGGATAAGAGGAAGAGAGTAGGCTTTAATTGTATTAAGGAAGTTTTTTGATATTTTTAATGATTCCGAGCTTTCTTCCAGGGGAAGTCAAAAGACACACACCCCTTTTCAATACTGTAGTTCCTGTGTCAAAGCTATATAGTTGTAAAACTTGGATGGGAAAAAGTACAACTAAACAACTAACCAATCTCTAACTAAAATCTACCCTCAATTACCAATTTAAAAAAAAAATTCTCAGGAGTCATTGGCTCTATCAGAATGCCAAAGGAGGTCCCAACACAATAAAGGCTAAAAATCTCTGCTCTAAGTTCACCTGTAAACAGTGGAGAACTAGTTCATAATGGACTCTAATAGGCTGTAACAAATTTCCAATGATGATCTATGCTCAAAAGTGGTATAAAGGACAACATTAAAGAAATGCATGATCAGAAAAGAAGATGCACTGTTAATATGGTTCAATGAATGTAATCAGCACAAGGGCCTTCTTGGTATTCTCAAAAGGTCAAAAGATTGAGAAGAAAATCATTAGCATGTTCTTTAGATCTTCTGTAGAGCATGGACAATAATTGCACAGAATGAGAAGACAGGTTGCAATAAAGAAAATTTAGAACTGCTAAAATCTTTAATTTTTTTTATCTTTATTAACCAATTCAAATATATTAAATATTTTAGCAGTTGAATCAGGAATTTAAAAATTGTGATTCCATGGAAAAGTACATATGAATGGTATATGCAGTTAATCAAATAATGTTGCAAAAATAATGAAAATGTGTAAAATTTTTTCAGGATTTCAGGGAAGCAATGCAGATAAATAAAGATGATGCTAACCTATTTCAAGCTGCTGGAATTTGCCATCACAGGTAATCAAAGTGATTTGCGTTGAAACAGAAAGTGAAGTTAGACAATATACGTAATGATATTGCAGTTCTATTTGTATATAAGTTGGGAAATATAAAAAAAGGATAAAATGGATTGAAAGTGGCAGAGTACAAAAAAAAAGTTACAAAGCAATGTCCAGAAATGCCAAGAAAGAAGTACCTCTAAAGCCTATGGTTCAAAGCCTTAATGAAGCAGATTCTGGATTTTGTTGCTTTATCTATCTTAGTAACATGTAACTATTACCTGTTATTGAGTTAATAGTGGAAATGCTTTAACTGATTCAAAAGAATAGTTAATGTACTTGGGCTAGCACACATACATACATAAACATAAATATCTATAAATACACACTCATACACATGTATGTAAGATCATACTGTGCTCATTTCTCAATCTGTCATCTGTTTTTCTGAAGGTGAATGGTATCTTCCTTCATGGGTCCAAGTCCTTTCATGTGTTTCTAAGTCAATGAGGTCATCATTTCCTACCTATAACAGTATTCCAACACATCCTATCTGAAAGTTTGTCTAGAAAAGTTTTTACTCAATTTTCCGTATTTCTTCTGTTCTTGGCTACATAGATTTTATTTATACAAGAAGATTTCAATTTATAATCAAAATTATCCTTTTTATACTCCAACAATGTTCTCCCCTATAATATAAAGTCTATAATACTCAACCTACTTCCTTTATCTCTTTCCTGGTTTCTTTGAAGTTCTAATTAAACTTTTGCTACTCCAAATAAATTTTATTACTTTTTTCTAACTCAGTAATTTTTAGTGACTTAATTAGGATGGCATTGAATAAGTAGATTACTTAGGTTAAACTGCTATTTTAAAAATTATATTGGTTTTACTGATCCATGAGCAATAAATATTACTTCAATTACTTAAATCTGAGTTTGTGTATAAAGTGGCTTATGTTTATGTTCATATAGTTTTTGTGTCTGTTTTGGCAGGTATACACTTAGGGATTTTATACTATCTCGGTATTTTAAATGATCTAATGTGGATGTTAAATTTCTAATTTTCCTCTAAGTTCTGCAGTTTTTAACAGAAAAACTTTAAAATCTTTCAATTCATTAAATAGCCATTTTTTTCTTTCAGGATTATGCTTAATTTTGCTGAGTAAATTACCCTTGGTTATAACCCCAGCTCTTTTGTTTTACAGAATATAATATTCTAAGATCTGCAATCCTTTAATGTAATAGTTGCTAGGTTTTATTGTACCTCCATGATACTTGAAATTTTTTCTTCCTCTGAATATTAATCTTATCCTCATAGTAATTACAGTTGAGTTTCTTCTCTTGCTTACTCATTTTTATTTATTTTCTGTTTTGTTTTTAGCTGCCACTAGTGTAAATTGTAATTCTAACTTATGGAGAATGATGCCCTAAGTCTCAGGTCCTTTTTAATGTTATTTTCTGAGGTCTGTCTCAGGACCCAATCTTGGACTTACCTCTCAACTCCTAAGCCATGACTAGGCATCCCAGCTACTCTGACCTCCAAAGGAGCTTGCTTCCTGTGGTCTGTCAGGCGGTCGTAAACTATAGCTGTCTTCTCTGCCTTGGAATTGAAACCATCATCTCTGTTCTCCTGCAAATACCTACAGATAATAGAGTCTCTGCAAGCTATTGCACTCACTATGTATGTGCCAGCTCTTTCTCCCTGCAGTCACAGCCTGGGACACATCTGATCAGCACAGCTGTACTTGACATTCCTTCATTCTTTTTCTCATCTGTCAGACAGTGAAAAATGAAAGTTTCATTTGCTGAGGCAGCCTCTCACCTCAGCTGCTCCTAACACTAGTTGTTTGTTGATTCTGCAGAGACTCCCTAGAGGTGCTTGCACTTCACTCAGGCAAAATCTGTGTTGAGAGATCAGGTCTTTCCTGGGGTCTTCTCAAATTATCTTAGGAGGAAAACTGTTTTACCCTGTGTATATTTCTGCTCTTTTTGTTGTTGTTGTTTGGGGGAGGGGGTGTCAGGGAGGAAATTTGAAGAGGTGAAAGCTTTCTAATTTCATTATCTTTCCAAATTTGTGGTGTCTTAATATTTTTTTATTTCAAAATAAAACAAATGTTTATTTTACAAAGTTTAGAGTTCCTATGATATCATATTTTTGTTTTATTTAAAGAATGAGCATATTCAGGTTTATATCTCCAAATTTCAGTTGGACTAATAATTGCAGAGCTTTTTAGTTTTTCTGTTAATTGTTGTTATTTCTCCTTCATTCTCGAAGACAACCATGACATCAGGGAGGGGATGCCATGACATACAGGTGAATTGTATGAGAGACAAACTAGGGTTGTTTCCACAGAACAGTTAAAATTCAATTCCTCAGAAACTTTGAGCAGACAATGAAAAATAAAAGCTAAGTCTCTACAGAATATTGCAGGCTTCAAGGTAACGTAAGGTAATAAGTATCACTGACCAATGAGCTTTTCAGGAGAAACTGACTTGACTGCAGAATTCTGATAAAGGGGGTCTAAGCTAGAAATTGGCTTAAATTATCCAGGGTCAATGAGTGGGAAAAGGTTTTTCTTTGTTGCTAATGAGTCTCATATATAGTATCTTCTGGGGGAGGAGGGGAAGGAGGGAGCAGTAACACAAATCTTAGACACAATGGGATGGAAAAGAGGGCATTCCTAAAGCTTCCCAGCTCAGGTCTTTAACAGGTCTGTTATACCTTTCAAATGGAGGAAGAGGATAAGGAAATGGAACAAACAAATAAAGTATACATGTTCTAATGGGCCAATGGTTTCCTTATGTGAGGTCTTCCATCCCGATTATACATATTAATAGAATCTGCAAACATGTATTTCTGAAAGGAGTCTCAGAAAACATTTAATTCCCTTAACTATGAAAAAAAAGAGCATTTACTTTATGCTATGCACTGGACACTATGCTAAGTGTTTTATAAACATTTGATTATTATCATAATTCTGTGAGGAAGACACAATTGTTATATTCATTTTTTTTTTTCCTTTGAGGATACTAAAATAAACAGAGGTTAAATGACTTGCCCAAAGGTCACATAGCTAGTATGTGTCTGTGGTAGAATTTTTACTCAGGTCTTCCTGATTCTAGAAAGCAGAGCAAAGGCTTTTAAAAAATAGAAGCATAACATTTTTTGCATAATTCCTTACTCATTTTGGTCATATGCTAATATATGCCATTTAGGTTGTGTTAATTTATGTAAATATGTAGTTTTATAAACATTTGAGCACACTTTTAAATATGATACCAAAATAAATGCTTCAAAAATCATAGGGATAGTAGATTTCAAACTGGAAGGGAATTTAGAAGATATCTCATCCAATTCCCTGATAAGAAGACTAAGGCCCAGAGAAGTTGTCATTTGCCCAAGGTCCCGCCATCACTAGTTTGCATGTTAATCCATTCAGGAATAATTTGGGATTGAGGGATAAATTCAACTTGATGATCAGTGATTGTCACTGCTGGGTTCTTCTATCTCATGTGAAATGAGTTTATTCCACCTTCCTTCTTCCTGAAGTCAGCTATATTGCTTTTTAATCATCTTTCTATAATCCTTAACATTCTAAAAGCTCAAAATTGAGCATTGTTAAATACAGCTTCAATAATGAACATAGCATTCAGTATGGGTTCTATATACAGAAGGCTAGAGTGACTAAAGTGATTCACAGTTCTCAAAAGGAAGTGATCTCATGATTCCTCTTTTAATAACTCATTTTCATATTTAGCAGCTGTTTTGATCTGGAGATTTTTTTTAGATCTGACCAAATTCTCTTTGACTGAAATGAAGTTGCTTTGTAATTATTAGTTTAGATTCTCTATCATTAAAAATAAGACATTCCAAGTTCCTAAATTTAGTAGAGTGTACATGATGGATGTTTTGTAAATGCTAATTGATTAATGGATTAAAATTCAGCTGAAAGTCCATTTTTGCCAGTTTTATGTACTTTAAGACAAGAAAATTTTACAAGAAATATTTGATAATTGCTAGTATCAAGATCTGCACCCCTGTCCCTCTTCATACACATACCAAGTTTACTTCTATTTTTTTTTATTACAAAGAAATATTGTGATACAAAAGAAGGAATACTTGTCTGGTGACCATGAAATCTTAACTTCTAGTTCTGACTATGTCACTAATTATCTTCTCTAGGTTTAATTTATTTCATCTATAAAGTAAAGAGATCATGATAAATGCTCTCAAGATCTTGTCTCATTCTAAAATTCTTTAAGTAAAGATTTATTTAACTTATTCTTCTTGGAATAGGTGCTCAATAAATACTAGTGAATCTAGAAAATAGTTTAATAGTAACTAACAGTGCTTCAGCTTGCCATTTTTCTCTAATAAGTCAGAAAACAAGATTGTAGTTAGCAATTCTTTAGTTATTGATAGAACTAGTAACAGTTTAAAAGTAAAAATTGTACATAAGCTCATTTCCAAATGGGAAACATAACAAGTATGTTTTATTAAAATTCTTCAAATTGATTCAAAATGAGATCTTTTTCTGCAATAATAATAAAAAGGTAAAATAATAAGATGTATTAGGATTAGTCACACTGAAATTTATCAAACTATCTAGGAAACTGAAAATGAATTGTGAGGCCATGTCTGTCAAAAAAATTTGGTTTGGAATAGTAACTATATTACTATTATTATAATAATATTAATATTGAATATTCCTAATATTATTCCTATTATATTACTCCTAAGATTTATATCAAGTTTTTTTAGTGAGTAGTTTAAAAGGCCAACAAATATCGTGAGAGCTCTCTTCCGCTTCTTACTCATAATTTTGAGTTGAAGTATCAGTCACCAGCAGAGGACTCTGCCGCAGTTTCAATTTGTCCTGGGGCAGTTTGCTGAGTTGACTTCCGGTCTGAGGCTGGTTGGGCTAGATTCGCATTAGGACCACGTTTTCAGCTGCTCTCAATCCACCCTTTACCAAAGGCAGATCTGCCAAAGCACCTGCCCGCAAGCAGAGCAAAGTGGCCCAGGCGTCTCCCAGAGGCTTCCTGGGTGCCCAAAATCCGCCCCTCTATCACAGCCCTGACTTCCGCCCCGGCTGGTGTCTGATCATGACCAGCAGCCGATTTCCCCTGAGGCTAACCTTCTCTGGAGTTTTTTCAAAGTAGATTGTTGATAGAAGTGCGTTGTAGTCCAAGTTTTTGGTGGAGCCCTCACTCCAGAACCAGTTCGGAGGCTCAATTTGTCTGGGTCTGAGGGTAGGTCTCAGGAGCTCACAGAGAACGCTGTCTGCAGTTTGGGATCTTGGCTCTGTCCCCTGGCCAACAAATATCAACATCAAAATGTTAACTGGAAGGAGAAAGAGAGGAAATTGAAAAATAAAATATCCATGCCACAAATTTATTTTCAGAATGGGAGAGTTTGAAGAGGCTGTATGTTCATTCAATCGTGTCATTGAACTCAATCCTTTTTTTGTGGATGCATATGTTGGTCGGGGAAATTCTTACATGGAATATGGACACGAAATAGCTGATAAACAAGCACAAAAGGACTTTATAAAAGCTTTACATTTCAATCCAGCATACTCAAAAACCAGAATTAGCCTTGGATATAATTTACAGGTAATTACACAAAGAGACACTTAATCATTAAACTTTTTCATTGATATGACTATAAATGAGGTATAATAAATGCTTTTTCTTTGCTTATGAAAGATTTACCATTTCCTTAACTTCTTTATACATAGTACAGGATCACAAATCAGTGGTTTAGTAATTTTTATGGCAGCTAAGAACCAGTAGCCCTAAATTCTAATCTGGTTCTCATGAGTCTGAATTTTCTTTACTCATCTTTTTCTGTTTTTGTTGTTGTTGTGGGGTTTTTCTTTTAGTTGTTTTTTTTTTTTATTAGTCCTTCCATCCCTACAAACAAAGGATATTCCTGTCATATAAAAGAAGCTTGTTAATTTTAATTTTCCAAGCCCTTGCTTCTACAGGTTATATCAGTCTAGAATTTTAGTGGTTTCATATCAACTAGAAAGAAGATCTCTAATAGGATGTCCTAGGAATTTATGTGTTTAGCCTAGAATTGTTTTTTTTTTATTGTTTAAAATATCATTGATAAGATAAAGAGATGGTTGGCATATTTATAAATTTTGCAAATTATAAAAAGTTTGGAGATTTTATATATATATAACATTTTACATCACAGAATCAGGATTCCCCCCCCCAAAAAAAAGGCAAAAAACTTGAAAGGCTAGGACTATGTAGTAAGAATAAAATTAATAGGAATTGTTTGTTTCATTGGAGTTAAAAAGAAAAAAATCAGCTCTCTCAAGAGAAGAGTCAGGGCTAGAGAGATCTCTCAGAGCTTATATGGAGTTTATTAACATTGTGACATGGCAACCAAAAGACGTTATTCAATCAATCAAAAAGCATTTAGTAAGTTCCTTTTATATGTAAGGTGCTTTGTTAAGAGCTGGCAATAACAATTACAAAAGTGAAAGTTTCTGCCCTCAAGAAACTTACAGTATAATGGATAAAATAACATACATAAAACTGCATGCAAAATACATAATTATGATAGTTTTGGGAAGGAAAGATAAAAGTAGATGCATCATTTCATCAACATATATATACTCTTACTTGGATTTTTTTTCTTTCAAAGTATACATGTGAAACAGTATATTATTGTCCCAGTAATAATATTGGAAATTTTTTCCTTCACGTAACATCTGGGATTTTAAAATATTATCCAAGGACATACGTGTAAATGGAAATTCATACAAAATTTGTTTTAACTGATTTAAATTTCAATATATTTTCAAATGTGACAAGCCAATTTAATTTTTTTATTCTTTGAATTGTTTAGTTTCTTATTTAAAAAGTTTAGTAAAATTATGCCAAATATCTTTGTGTATCTTTTTATTAAAATTTTTTGAGGTAGAATTATAAGCAATATTCCTATAATATTTGGTTTATATTCTTATTAAGAACTATTTCTCAGCATATTTCTTAGTGTATGATATATCATTCAGGCTCAAGGAAAATTTCAAAAAGCATGGAATCACTTTACTATTTGTTTGGATATTGATCCGGGAAACTACCTGGCATATGAAGGAAGAGGAATAATTTGTCTTCAGATGGGAGATAATTTTGCTGCTATTCAAGATATAAATTCTGCTCTAAAGGTAAAATAAGAACATAAAATGCATTGGTATGAAGTTGGAGGGACAAGGGTGAGTGACAGAAACAGTGGAGAGGGTAGTCGATTAAGCAGAAGAATCTTCACATTTCTATTTTTATATTTCTATAGGTCCCCACCCTAGTTCAGGCTCTAATCACCTTTTCATCTGGACTACTATAATAGCTTTCTAATGATTCTCATTTCCAGTCTCTTCCCCTCTGCAATCCAACTTCCTCAAAGCTGAAAATAATCTTCCTAAAGCACAGACCTATATTACTATGTCATTTTCATGCTCAAGAATATGATCTAGATCCCTAGTGCCTCTAAGATAAAAGATAGTTGCTTCAACTGAGTACCTAAAATCCTTCACAATTAAGCTATTTTTCAGACATATTTCAGTTCATTCATGCTATATTCCAATCAAACTAACCTGTTTGCCATTTCCATATCACATTTCCTCACTCACTCCTATATCTGTGTATAGGCTATTCCTTCATAATTTTGTGCCAAGACCAACAATTACACACGTGTGTGTGTGTGTATGTGTGTGTGTGTGTGTATGTGTGTGTGTGTAATCCCCATTAGTAGACATTATGGGTTGGAAGTTTATTCACTTATCCCTACAGAATCTGGTTTAGCATTTCACATGAAAATATCAAGTTAAAAAAACATAAGAGCCTTCATAAGGTGTTTGGGTCCTCAAAGTTTTTCTCCTGGTACTTGTCGATAATTGGCATATATCATAAAGGTAACCCTATCTTCCCAGTCCCTTGAGCCTGGTTTCAACTTCAGAAAACAAGATGCCCCTCCAGGATAAACTCACTCCTAAACTCACCAATATGCTGCTAACTCAAGCCTAGATAGATAGATACCTCAGCCTTCCCTTCTATCTGATTGGAGGACTGGAGGACAAAATAATAACTCCTCCCAATGCCTTCCTTTACAGAGGGCAGAAACTGAATTTTCAATTCACTCCACTCTGCATTTGCTGTCCTGTCAATGGAACAAGATACCCCTGTATTGATTACCTATTGGTGTCTCATTCCCCTCCCCACCCTACTTTGCCTCTTTTTCTGTGTTGTCTCCCCTTTTAAGATTGTAAGCTCATTTAAGACAGATTTCCTTTTTATTAATTGTATCAATTTAATAATTGTAATTAGCACAATGCCTGGCACATAGGTATTTAATAAATGCTTATTAGATTGGATATAATGTTATATTTCAATAAAAGAGACAGCTTTCAGAAATAGGAGGTAATAATCCCATTGTGTTCTGCCCCAGTTAGATCAAATCTGAAAATTCTATTCTAGGCACTTCATTTTCAGGATGCACTAGAACAATGTGAAGGTATTAGCCCAGAAAAGAGAAGATTTGGGGTGGAGGGGGATAATAGCTGTCTTCAAGGATAAGTAAAAGAAACATTTGATTTGGCCCCAGAGAGTAGGACCAAGAAGAATGAATGGAAATTGTGAAGGCAAATTTAAGCTTGATGTAAGAAAAAAAAAAATGTTAGCAGAGCTCTTCAAAAGTGGAATTAACTAGCTTAGGTGCTCATCACTTTCCCCTTCATTAGAGTTCTTTAAATTTTGAGCTGGAACACTTGTTCTAAAAATTTTACTGCCTTGTCATCTTTTTTTTGTTTGTTTGTTTTTTAATCTCTTCCAGGACTAGTTTTTACAGAAAGGAAAGGAGAAAAGGAGGAAAGTGTTATCCTTAAGAGTGAAACATTCCTATTGTTGTCTTTCAGATCACTATTTCTGCAGAATTTTTAACAAATCGCGGTGTGATTCATGAATTTATGGGTGAACGGCATATTGCTATGAAGGACTATCAGGCTGCACTTTCTATAAACCCTGAGTATTCTCTGGCTTATTTTAATGCAGGAAATATCTATTTACACCACAGGCAATTTTCCCAGGTAAGATGGTCATTAATCTGCCAAACACCTCCTCCCCCCCCCAAAAAAAAAAAAAACATAAAAACAACCTAACTACTATTTCCTTATCAAAGATATATTAATTTAATCTACCTAGTAGTAACTTGGACATTGTTCCCTCTCTGTTCTGTATTATTCATAGTCTTAAATATTTAAATGTAAGGAGGTTGATTGATTTACTCAACCCACCCTATTTAAAATATGTGATAAAATAATTCAATCTCATAAATTTTAGAATATGCAATGCACATATGCAGTCTTTGCAAGTCGATTAATGAAATGAAATTATGCCAGAGAGGAACTCTGAGGGATTATCATGTTCTCTGGGTCCAGTGTAAAGCATCAAGTTAGCTGGAAACAGGGAGTTCAAGCAAGCAGCAAGCCAAGAGAAAGCATCCTGTAAACCCACAAAAAGGAATTTCCTAGGGTGGTGGTGGAGGGTAGGGAAACACTTTGTCTTTAGACTTGGCTTAGATTTTCTTCATGTCTTCTTCTGGTCAGAGGAAGAGACATTACCTTGGACTAGGACTTGAAATTCCTCTGAGGGAACTGGGATGAAGCTCCTCAGAGAGCTTCATAAAAAGAGAGAAAGAAATATTATTGACATAATCTTGCAATTGCAGAAAGATAATTTGCAAGGTAGGTAGGAAAAAAAAGAAGCACAAATTAGGTTTCTTGGATATTATCCTTTAATAAATGTGTTCTACAAGTTTTTTGCATTATATATCTATCTTCACTGCTTTTTGTTAATACTAACCTCCATCCTAAAGCTAGGCATATTCCCTTTAAGGGAAAGCAAATAGCTCCAGAGCTGATTGTTCAGTCTAAAAACAATCCATCTTTTCTAGAAAACCATTCCTGAGGCATTCCACAGAAAAACATGGAGTCTATTCTAAATTTATTTGGGTACTACCATCGTTTTTTTATATTGACACAGTCTAACCATTAAAAATAAATACTTTTCCAATTGTTTAAATTTCAATTTTGTTCTGGATCTTAGCAATATGGATGTTTTTTGTTTTTTGTTTTCTTTTTATTTGCAAAACATATGTATGGGTAATTCTTCAACATTAACCCTTACAAAGCTTTCTGTTACAAATTTTTCCTCCCTACTCCCCACCCCTCCCCTAGATGGCAGGATATCTACTACATGTTAATTATGTTAAAATACTTGACAGATAGAATAGATGTATACATATTTGCACACTTATCATTATTGTGCAAGAAAAATCATAATTATGGATGTTTTATTAACTGGAGTTTCCTTAGATATATTTTGGTGTTATAGTGTGCTGGTGTTTCTGGAAGTCAGCTGAGAATTTTATCAATCTCATTCTCTAGTTTTTCCCGTCTTCAGTGCTTCTGGACTAATTTTTTTTTTTTTTGAAAAAAAAATGTATTATTTTATTTTCTCCCAGTTACCTGTAAATTTAATTTTTTTAAAATTTTTGTAAATATTGAATTTCAAATTCTTTCCCTCTTTCTTCTTCATTGAGAAGGCAAACAATTTTATATAGGTTATGCATGTGCAAAATAAAAAAAAAGAAAAATGTTAAAAAGATGAACAGAATTTTAGAAAAGTTAGATATGGTTGACTTGATGATTAGGTAGATAGAGAATATTGATGAAAATAGAAAGAAGTGTACTTATTTCTAAGCACCTTCACAAAAATTTAACATGTGTTAAAATATAAAAACTCCACAAAAACAGAAAAACAGAAATAATTAATGCATCTTTTTCTGACTGTAACACATAAAAAATAAAGGGGCAATAAAAAATGGGAACTAAACAAGCTAATCCTAAAGAATGGGTAGATCAAAGTACAAATCATAGAAATAAGCCAATCATTTCATTAAAGATGATGACAACAATGAGACAACATATCAAAATTCCTGGGATGCTGATTCAGAAGCTCTGAGAGAGAAATGTGTATCTCTAAATACATACATCAATAAAAGAGAAAAAGAACATATTAATGAATTGGGTATGCAATTTAAAAAAAAATGCTAGAAAGTCAACAATTAACACCATAATTAAACACTGTAATAGAAATCCTGTAGATCACAGGAGAAATTACCAAAATTGCAAGTTGAACAAATGAAACTAGGAGCTGGGTCTTTTTGTTTTTTGAATAAACAAAACAATCAAATAGATAAGCTATTTGTTACTTTGTTTTTTTGAAAAAAAGAAGGAAATCAAATCACCAGTATCAAAATGAAAAAGTGAATTCACAATGAATGAAGAAATTATTAGGGGCAATTGTACTCAACTACATAGCAATAAAACAGATAATATACATGAAATTAATGAATATTTATAAAAATATAAATTACCCAGATTAATGGAACAGGAAATATTATACTTTTCTATTAAAGCTTTTTATTCACAGAACATGAGTGATTTTTCTACATTAACCTTTGCAAAAAAAAAATTTTTTTTTGTTCCAAATTTTTTCCCTCCTTCCCCCAACCCCTCCCAGATGACAAGTAGTCTAATATATGTTAAATACTTTAAATTATATGACAAATCCAATATATGTATATGTATCTATACAGTTATCTTACTGCACAATAAAAATCAGATCTAGAAAGAGAAAAAAAAGAATAACTTAAGAAGAAAAACAAAATGTAAGGAAATATTCACAGAAAGCATTAAAATGTTGTGCTCCACACTCAGTTCCCACAGGCCTCTCTCTGGATGTATATAACTATCTTCATCTCTGAATAATAGGAACTGGTTTGAATCACCTCATTATTGAAGAGAACCATGTTTATTAGAACTGATCATCATATATTCTTGTTGTTGCCATGTACAATGATCTCTTGGTTCTGCTCATTTCATTAAGCATCAGTTCATGCAAATCTCTCCAGGACTCTCTGAAATCATCCTGCTGGTCATTTCTTACAAAACAATAATATTCCATAACATTCATATACCATAATTTATTCAGCCATCCTCCAATTGATGGGCATCCATTCAGTTTCCAGTTTCTTGCCACTACAAAAAGGGCTGCCACAAACATTTTTGCACATGCGGGTCCCTTTCCCTCCTTTAAGGTCTCTTTGAGACATAGGCCCAGTAGAAACACTGCTGGGTCAAAGGATAAGCACAGTTTGATAACGCTTTCAGCATAGTTCCATATTGCTCTCCAGAATGGTTGGATCTGTTCACAGTTCCACCAACAATGTATGAGTGTCCCAGTTTTCCCACTTCCCCTCCAACATTCACCATTATCTTTTCCTGTCATCTTAACCAATCTGACAGGTGTGTAGTGGTATCTCAGAGTTGTCTTAATTTGCATTTCTCTGATCAATAGTGATTTGGAGCACCTTTTCATATGACTAGAAATAAATTCAATTTCTTCATCTGAAAATTGTCTGTTCATATCTTTTGACCATTTATCAACTGGAGAATGCCTTGAATTCTTATATATTTCAGTCAATTCTCTATATATTTTAGAAATGAGGCCTTTACCAGAACCTTTGAATGTAAAAATGTTTTCCCAGTTTATTGCTTCCCTTCTAATCTTGTCTGCATTAGTTTTGTTTGTACAAAAACTTTTTAACTTGATATAATCAAAATTATCTATTTTGTGATTAATGATAATCTCTAGTTCTTCTTTGGTCACAAATTCCTTCCTCCTCCACAGGTCTGAGAGGTAAACCATCCTACGTTCTTTTAATTTGTTTATAATATCATTCTTTATGTCTAGATCATGAATCCATTTCGACCTTATCTTGGTATAGGGTGTTAGGTGTGGGTCAATGCCTAGTTTCTTCCATACTAGTTTCCAATTTTCCCAGCAGATTTTGTCAAATAGTGAGTTTTTTCCCCAAAAACTGGGGTCTTTGGGCTTATCAAACACTAGATTACTATCGTCATTGAGCATTTTGTCATGTGAACCTAACCTATTCCATTGATCAACTACTCTGTTTCTTAGTCAATGCCAAATGGTTTTGATGACCACTGCTTTATAATATAGTTTTAGATCTGGTACAACTAGGCCACCTTCATTTGCTCTTTTTTTTCATTAATTCCCTTGAAATTCTTGACCTTTTGTTTTTCTGGATGAATTTTGTTGTTATTTTTTCTAAGTCAGTAAAATAATTTCTTGGGACTTTGATTGGGATAGCACTAAATAAATAGATGAGTTTAGGTAATATTGTCATCTTTATTATATTCGCTCAACCTATCCAAGAGCACTTGATATTTTTCCAATTGTTTAGATCTGACTTTATTTGTGTGGAGAGTGTTTTGTAGTTTTGCTCATATAGAGCCTGACTTTCCCTTGGCAGATATATTCCCAAATATTTTATACTAACGACAGTTATTTTAAATGGAATCTCTTTGTATCTCTTGCTGTTGGATTTTGTTAGTGATATATAAAAATGCTGATGATTTATGTGGACTTATTCTGTATCTTGCAACTTTGCTAAAGTTGTGGATTAATTCTAATAGTTTTTCGTTGATTCTCTAGGGTTCTCTAAGTAGACCATCATATCATCTGCAAAGAGTGATAATTTGGTTTCCTCATGGCCTACTCTAATTCTTTAATCTCTTTTTCTTGTCTTATTGCCAAGGCTAGCATTTCTAATACAATATTGAATAGTAATGGTGATAGTGGGCAACCTTGTTTCACCCCTGATCTTATTGGAAATGGTTCCAGTTTATTCCCATTACATATGATGCTAGCTGATGGTTTTAAATAGATGCTACTGACTATTTTAAAGAAAAGCCCATTTATTCCTATACCCTCTAGTGTTTTAAATAGGAATGGGTGTTGGATTTTATCAAATTTTATAAGATTGAGATAATGCTATGATTTTTGCTAGTTAATATAGTTGATTATGCTGATAGTTTTCCTAATATTGAACCAGTCCTGCATTACTGGTATAAATCCTATTTGATCATAGTGTATTATCCTGGGGACGACTTTCTGTAATCTCTTTGCTAATATTTTATTTAAGATTTTTGCATCAATATTCATTAGGGAGATTGGTCTATAATTTTCTTTCTCTGTTTTTGTTCTACCTGGTTGAGGTATCAGTACCATGTCTGTGTCATAAAAGGAATTTGGTAGGAGTCCTGCATTGCCTATTTTTTCAAATAGTTTATATAATGTTGAGTTAATTGTTCTTAAATGTTTGGTAGAATTCACATGTAAATCCATCTGCTCCTGGGGATTTTTTCTTAGGGAGTTGATTAATGTCTTGTTCTATTTCTTTTTCTAAAATGGGACTATTTAAGTAGTTTATTTCCTCCTCTGTTAATCTGGGCAATCTATATTTTTGTAGATATTCCTGCATTTCACTTAGGTTGTCAAATTTATTGGTTAGGCATGAAGTTGGGCAAAGTAACTCCTAATTATTGCTCTAATTTCCTCTTCATTGGTGGAAAGTTCTCCCTTTTCATTTTTAAGACTAACAATTTGATTTTCCTCTTTCCTTTTTCTAATACAATTAACTAGAGGTTTATTTTGTTAGATTTTTTCATAAAACCAACTTTTAGTTTTATTTATTAATTCAATACTTTTTTTACTTTCAATTTTATTAATCTCTGCTTTTATTTTTAGGATGTCAAGTTTGGTATTTGATTGGGGGTTTTTAATTTGTTCTTTCTCTAGCTTTTTTAGTTGCAAGCCCAATTCATTGATTTTCTCTTTCTCTATTTTATGCAAGTAAGCATCTAGAGATATAAAATTTCCCCTTATTACCACTTTGGCTGCATCCCACAAATTTTGGTATGTTGTCTCATTATTGTCATTCTCTTGGATAAAATTAGTAATTGTGTCTGTAATTTGCTGTTTCACCCATTCTTTCTTTAGAATGAGATTATTTAATTTCCAATTGCTTTTTGGTGTATTTTCTCCTGGCCTTATATTGCATGTGATTTTTATTGCATCATGATCTGAAAAAATGCATTTACTATTTCTCCGTTCCTGCATTTGATTTTGAAGTTTTTATGCCCTAACACATGGTCAATTTTTGTATAAGTTCCATGAACCACTGAGAAAAAAGTAAACTCCTTTCTGTCTCCATTTAATTTCCTCCAAAGATTTGTCATACCTAATTTTACCTCTTTAACTTCTTTCTTATTTATTTTGTGGTTCAATTTATCTAGTTCTGAGAGAGCAAGGTTGATATCTCCCACTAATATAGTTTTCCTGTCTGTTTCTTCTTGCATCTCTCTTAACTTCTCCTCTAGGAATTTGGATCCTATACCACTTGGTGCATATATGTTCAGTATTGATATTGCTTCATTATCTATGGTACCCTGTAGTAAGATATACTTTCCTTCCTTGTCTCTTTTAATTAGATCTATATTTGCTTTTACTTGATCTGAGATCAGGATTGCTACCCCTGCTTTTTTTTTTGTTAACCTGAAGCATAATAGATTCTGCTCCTGCCTTTTACCTTCACTTTATATGTATTATTATGCTTTAAATGTGTTTCTTGTAAACAGCATGTTGTTGGATTCTGGGTTTTAATCCAGTCTGGTATCCGTTTCCACTTTATGGAAGAGTTCGTTCCATTCATATTCACAATTAAAATAATAATAAAATTCTGTATTTCCTGCCATTATTTACCCTAGGCTATACTTTTCTCTTTCCTATCCCCTTTCCCTCCTCCCTAGTATTTTGTTTTTGATAACCACTTCCCTCAAAAAATCTTTCCCCTTTAGAACCCCACCCCCCTT
This sequence comes from Myrmecobius fasciatus, assembly GCA_023553655.1. Classification (NCBI taxonomy): domain Eukaryota; kingdom Metazoa; phylum Chordata; class Mammalia; order Dasyuromorphia; family Myrmecobiidae; genus Myrmecobius; species Myrmecobius fasciatus. The sequence goes on along the minus strand of JAJPUD010001681.1, from coordinate 74,232 downwards.
TTTTACACCTAATTTTCTGTTTTCCCTTCTATTAGTCTTTCCCTTTCTTTCCCCCCTTTCCCTCCTATTTCCTTATAAGGTAGGACAAGTTCCTTTGTGATACCAAATCCATCTATTATTCTTTCAGAGCCAAATCTGATGAGATTAAAATTAACACAATGCTCATCCCCCTCCCTTCTTTCCCTCAATTATAATAGGTTTTCTTTGCCTCTACATGTGATGTAATTTCCCTTATTTTACTTCCTTTTCCCCCTTGTTCCAGTGTTATCCCTTTTCTACCTCTAATTTCTTTTTCACAGTATCATAATATCATAATAAGCATAATCATAAATCATAATATCATAATAATCATAACATCATAATAAAATCAACCCTCATTCTCTGAGTATATCCATAACACAAATATAGTTCTCAAGAGTTTTTTTTTCTTTTTACCTTTTTATGTTTCTCTTGAGTTCTGTGTTTGGAGATCAATTTTTTTGTTCAGTTCTGGTCTTTTCATTACAAATAGGTGAAACTCACCTATATCATTGAATGTCCATCTTCTTTCCTGAAAGATAATGGTCATTTTAGCTGGATAGCTTATTCTTGGCTGTAATCCCAGTTCCTTTGCTTTTCAGAATATCAGATTCCAGGCCCTTTGATCCTTTAAGGTGGAAGCTGCTAGGTCCTGGGTGATCCTAATTGTGGCTTCTTGGTATTTAAATTGTTTCTTTCTGGTTGCTCTCAATATCTTTTCCTTGGTATGATGGTTCTGAAATTTAGCCACGATATTCCTTGGGGATTTAATTTTGGGGTTTCTTTCAGGAGGTGTTCAGTGGATTGTTTCAATAATTATTTTGCCTTCTAATTCTAAAATATTAGGGCAGTTTTCTTTCATGATTTCCTGGATGATAGTGTCTAGGTTCTTTTTTTCCTCATGGCTTTCAGGAAGCCCTATAATCCTTAGCTTGTCTCTCCTAGATCTATTTTCCTGGTCAGTTTTTCCTAGGAGACATTTCATATTTTCTTCTATCTTTTCATTTTTTTGTTTTGTTTAACTGATTCTTGAAGTCTTATTGAGTCATTCACTTCCATTTGTTCAATTCTAATTTTTAATGTCTTATTTTCTTGGTACAGTTTTTATCTCCTTTTGCAACTGACCAATTACATTTTTTTTATTCATTGCATTCTTTTTCCATTTTTTCCATTTTTTTTTGCAATGATCTCATTTGGTTTCCCCATATTTCTTCTAACTCTTAAGATCCTTTATGCAATCTTTAAAGAAAGCCTTGTGAAATGGAGGTCCAAGCTTATGTTTCTCTTTGGGGCTTTTTCTGGAGTTGCTTTACTTTTAGGGACCTCAGGATTTGAGGTCTGTTCTTACCTCTCTCCATAAAAGCTGTCTATGATGAGAGTTCTTTTTAGTTTTTTATTCATTTTTTTAAACATCTGAGGTTGTTCAAGGCAAAGGAGGGACAGCTGCTTTAATTTGCCCTGGGGCAGTTCTGCTGATTGAGTTATTTCAGGTACTGGGCAGTTCTGCTGATTGATTAATTGCTTTAGGGTGCTGTGAATTGACAGCTAGGTCTGGCTCTCTTCCGGGGTTCAGTGGTTCACAATCTGCCCCCCCATAAAAGGCAGCTCTTCCAAACCACCTGATTACAATCAGGACAGATTGGCCCAAGAAGCCCACGAAGACTCCCCGGTGTGTGAAAGCCACAACACTCTGCCTCCTGCTTTAGCTCCCTGCTCTGATCTCCCTGTGCTGCAGTCTGTGTTCGGCAGACCACCCTCTGCCCAATTAAGACAAACCTGTTTTGAAGATCTTGCAGGGAATCTTCTTCTAGAAATGTGTTGTACTCCAGATATTGTGCATTCTTTGACTTCAAAACCAGTCTAGAGGCTTCATCTGCTGTTGGTTTGAGGGAAGGTTAGAGGAGGATACAGAGACTTGTGTCTGATCTTCATCATCTTGGCTTCACCTCTGGAAGTTCGGAAATATTATACTTAACCCTATCTGTGAAAAATAAATAGAAAGAATAAATGAACTTCCAACAGGGGTTAGGGATAATAGGACTACCTGGAGTTACAAATCAACTCTATCAAACATTTAAAGAATAATTAATAAATACTAGCAAAGAGATTACAGAAATATATAATAAAGATCATAGCAAAACCAAAACCAAAAATCACATAGAAAAGTTTTTCTATAGATGCAGAAAAAAGTATTTGACAAAATAAAACAAGCTTTCCATTTTAAAAAATAGCAAGCAGAAAATGAAGTTTACCTTAAAATGATAATATTATTTATCTAAAATTAAATGCTAGCATTATTTATAATGGATTCAAGGTATAGGACTTATCAATAAAATTAGGAGTCCATTATCACCACTAATGTTGAGTATCATCCTAGAAATTCTGGCTAAAGAAATAAAACACACAAAAGAAATTGAAGGAGTAAGCATAGGCAATGAAATTATGTATTTGTTAACAAGGGGTTTTCTTTTTTTCTTTTTCCAAAGTGGGGAGGAATTAAGATAGAGAAAAAAAAAAGATTTTTTTTTGTTCATTGAAGAAAAAATTCAATTTTTTAAGACACACTGGATTCCTCCAGATAAGTGGCCCAATGGAATGAATTTTGCATCTGAAGTTAGAATGATATGTGTTCAAATCTAGCCTGAGACATTTATTATTGTCTATATATTGTCATATATATTGTTTCAATCCACTTTATCATCCTCAACTATAAAATGGGGATCAGAATAGCACCTATATTCAAGGGTTGATATCTCATTTGATAACATTTGCAAAGTACTTAATTAAAAATGCTTGTTCTCTTTATGTTTGCAAGTCTAGTAAATTCAATACATTGCAATAACATAGGTTTCACACAATAAGCTGTGAATGCAGCCACTCAACACCTGAAATGGACAAAAATCTTAACAGTTAGTTGTTTCTGTTTCCTGCCCTCTTTTCATCCTGTAAAAAAAAAGTTTGAGGGAATTCACTTGATCAAGGGGACCAAAATCATCTCCCTATTATATTTATATGGAAAAACTTTCCAAGATTCTTTGCAGTTTTAAAAGTTCTATCATTCTGAATGTTCTAGAGATGTGAAATTCCTCAGCATTTTTATTCTTTCTTTTAAAATATGTATTTGTCATTGCAAAACACTGCTAAGTCATATCTAGTCATGTGGTTTAGAACCTGATTTGGAATTTTTTTCTTTTACTTGGAAATTGTATTCACATTTTTCCCAATTACTTTCTAGAGATTTTCTGTCCTTGAGAGGAAATGCTAAAATGCTATATATCTTTTATTATTTGTATATTTTGTAGGCCAGTGATTTCTACTCCAAGGCATTGAAATTTGATCCACTAAATGATTCTGCAATCTTGAACCAAGCTATCACAAACATAATATTACAGAAATTTGAAGAAGCAGAAGATGATTTTATAAAAGCAATACATCTCTGTCCTTTTTGGGCTGCAGTCTATTATAACAAAGCACACTTATACTACTGTTTACAACAATATGAGACAGCTGAAGAGGATCTTATCAAAGGTATATGTAGTTGTTTTTTTTTTTTTAATTTCCTAGTAAAATTGAGATGATTGAAATTAGATTAAAAAATAAGAAGAATCAATTATCTAAAGAAATGAAAATAAAATAAAGTGTAAATAGTATTAGTTTCATTGTTATACCAATAGATCTTTTCCACATTACCATCCTAATTTAGAGCATCAGCCTGATGAAACATTTATAGTACTTTTAATAATTAAACCTCTATAAATTCTTGTTTTGATATTTCATCATGGTGGTGAAGTAAACTCTGGGTTCTCAGAGGATGCCAACAAAGCCCAAACTCTGGTTGGTTCCACCACATAATAAAAGTTTTGAATACAGCCCTAAATATATTTCCCAAAGACTAGCATGCCTAAATGTGCAAACATTTATCTCTAATATGGAATTCTATGGTAATGACAGTCCACTGTTTTGTGTTCTTCTTTTCTTTCTGCATCAATTATGTCAAAGTGGCAGAAAGGAGGACAAATTGTGTTAAGAATCTTTTTCTTCTAAATATTAGGGGCAGCTAGGTGGCACAGTGGATAGAGCACCAGCCCTGAAGTCAGGAGGACCTGAGTTCAAATCTGGTCTCAGACACTTAACATTCCCTAGCTGTGTGACCCTGGGCAAGTCACTTAACCTCAATTGCCTCAGGAAAAAAAGCAAAAAATAAAACAAAAAAAACAAACCACTAAATATTAAATTCTTGTCCAGTAACCAAAGACCAGACATAGTACTGGAAGAATAGCTTATAAATTTTGGGATTACACTATTGAGTGAAACCAGAAAACAAAACAAAATAGTAACTAAATAGAAAGAGATATCAGAGATTCTTTCTAACAAGCAAATAAAGGAATTGATATAACTATATTATAAAAAATCAAAAAACCTTATTTCATATAATTCACAATCTTATGTTCATGATAAACAGTTTGTAAGAATATTGCCATGGAAGTGATAGTTATACAGCAATTTATAAATTCCAAAAATGACACAATTTTTAAATTAATGGAATAAAATAAATTTTGATATATATTATTGTCTTTTGCAGCCTTATCATTACAACCTAATGATCATCTGGCATATAAATTTAGAGCAGACATTCGTGGAAAAATGGGTATGATGGAAGAAGCTTTGAAGGACTATAACCAATCACTCGACCTTCAAGAATTTGCTAAAGTTTAGACTAGGCAATTTGATTTGGCAATGGAAAGTACCACAGAAAAATAACAGTCTTTCTTTTCTAAACTAAAATTTGTTTTTGAAAAGTATGAATTTGTATCACGATTGAGTGATTTTAAACTTTCATTTAATTATCAAAACAATTTGCAGCTTAATATTTATTCCATCCTGTGATTTTTAAGTTAGTAGATTATCAGTTACATATGGTTGTCAAGCCCAAATAACTGAATTTCTTGGTAGCATTTAATTGTTGCTGTCTCTTAAGAATATTAAATTATTGAAGAATTAAGAATTTCTTTTTAAAGCAGAAATTTAACCTACTACACTGAGCCTATCATATGTCTAAGAAAAAAAGTGTCATATCTTAAAGAGCCAAATAGTAATATTTTCACTAGAGTTGTTTCTCTTTAAATAAAAATGGACTTCTTGACAAAAAAAAAAAGAACTGTGAGTTTTGAGAAATTTTTTTTCTTATTGTCCACAATATTGTATATTATATACATCCTTTCAATGGCATATGTATTCTCCAAATGTACTGTTGTACACAAAATTTTCCTTGAACATAATAATTTATGGAGACATTCTTCTGATGAAGATACGTTTCTTAAGGGTTCACATACCTTATTTCTTTCAGATATCCTAGTGCAATAAGATACATCATATAAATGTAGTGAATATCAGTACTCTTATCTCCTTGCTTTAAATATTCATCCATGCATCCATATTTGTGTATGTGTGTATTTGCATCAAAACAAGCACTTCCTAAGAGTTATCTATTTCTTTCACTTAGAAGCTCTTTTCCTTTTTTTTGTATTAAAGCTTTTTATTTGCAAAACGTATGCATAGGTAACTTTTCATCATTGACCCTTGCAAAGCTTTCTGTTAAAAATTTTTCCCTCCTTCCCTCCAACCCTCCCCTAGATGGCAGGAAGTCTAATATATGTTAATTATGTTAAACTGTTTGACAAATAGAATATGTATAATCAAATATGTGTATACATATTTATACAATTGCCGTACAAGAAAAATCTGATCTACAAGAAAAATAAATCTGAGAAGGGAAACATAATGCAAGCAAACATCAATAGAGAGCGTGAAAGTGCTACGTTGTGGTCGACCTCAGATCCCATAGGCCTCTCCCTGGATGTATATGGCTTTCTTCATCGCTGAACAACTGGAACTGATTTGAATCATCTCATTGTTGAAGAGAGCCATATCCATCAGAATTGATCATCATATAGTCTTGTTGCTGTGTACAATGAACTCTTGGTTCTGCTCATTTCACTCAGCATCAGTTCATGCAAATCTCTCCAGGCCTCTCTGAAATCATCCTGCTGGTCGTTTCTTACAGAACAATAATATTCCATGACATTCATATACCATAATTTATTCAGCCATTCTCTAATTGATGGGCATCCATTCAGTTTCCAGTTTCTAGCCACTACAAAAAGGGCTGCCACAAACATTCTTGCACATGTGGGGCCCTTTCTCTCCTTTAAGATCTCTTTGGGATATAGGCTGCATAGAAACACTGCTGGGTCAAAGGGTATGCACAGTTTGATAACTTTTTGAGCATAGTTCCAAACTGCTTCCCAGAATGGTTGGATCCGTTCACAGTTCCACCAACAATGTATCAGTGCCCCAGTTTTCCCACATCCCCTCCAACATTCGTTATTATCTTTTCCTGTCATTTTAGCCAATCTGACAGGTATGTAATGATATCTCAGAGTTATCCTTATTTGCATTTCTCTGATCAATTCTGATTTGGAGCACTTTTTTATATGACTAGAAATGGTTCAATTTCATCATCTGAAAATTGTCTATTCATATCTTTTGACCATTTATCGATTGGAGAGTGGCTTGAATTCTTATAAATATGAGACAATTCTCTATATATTTTAGATATGAGGCCTTTATCAGAACCCTCAAATGTAAAGATGATTTCCCAATTTATTGCTTCCCTCCTAATCTTATCTGCATTAGTTTTGTTTGTACAAAAACTTTTTAACTTAATATAGTCAAAACTATCTATCTATTCTTCTAGAAGCACTTTTCTGAAATAAATTCCTGAGAGGTTCCCCAAAATCTTCCAGAACTTCCTTTCACCTTATTGGTGATGACAAATTAGCTACTATTGTAGTGAATTTTCTTCAATCCTCACTGAATGAATGGATAAGACAAATGTTAAAATTCCTTTTTTACTTCCCATTTTCATTTCTATGGGCTTATATTCTCCCTACCTTAAGTGGCTCATCAACATTCTTTTATTTATTTATTTTTTTAATGGTAAGGAAATTTGATTTTTTTTCTTTCTTTTTTTTTTAATTAAAGCTTTTCATTTGCAAAACATATGTATGGGTAATTTTTCAGCATTGACCCTTACAAAGCTTTCTGTTACAAATTTTTCCCTTCAATCTCCCCCCCCCAGATGTCAGGAAGTCTACTACATGTTAATTATGTTAAAATACTTGACAAATCAAATATGTGTATACATATTTTTACAGTTATCTTGCTGTGCAAGAAAAGTCGAATCTATAAGAAGAAAAAAATCTGAGAAGGGAAACACAATGCAAGCAAACATCAATAGAGAGCATGAAAATATTATGTTGTGGTTCACATTTCATATCCCTCTCTCTAGGTGTATATGGCTTTCTTCACTGAACAATTGGAACTGGTTTGAAGCATTTCATTTTTGAAGAGAGCCATATCCATCAGAATTGATCATCATATAGTCTTGTTGTTGCCATGTATAATGATCTCCTGGTTCTGCTCATTTCACTCAGCATCAGTTCATGTAAGTCTCTCCAGGCCTCTCTGAAATCATCCTGCTGGTCGTTTCTTACAGAACAATAATATTCCATAACATTCATATACCATAATTTATTCAGCCACTCTCCAATTGATGAGCATCCATTCAATTTCCAGTTTCTAGCCACTACAAAAAGGGCTGCCACAAACATTCTTGCACATGTGGGGCCCTTTCCCTCCTTTAAGGTCTC
>JAJPUD010001681.1:0-61502 GCA_023553655.1 Myrmecobius fasciatus | reverse complement strand
AAAAAAAAAATCATTGGTGGAACGAGTGAATAAATTCCAGCCAAATGACAAAAAAAAAAAATTAAACTGCATCTAAAAATATTTTAATATGAGGTTTTCAAATTGTTTTTTGCCTTTTTTGGTGCTAAAGGTAATACCCCGTCTAATCTCTGACCAAAAGTAATTTCAATATAATAAATATTATTCCTCAGTTAGGTAACTGATGTAACCATGACAACCCTATTCATTTGCTAAGAAACTCTTTTATACTATCTTGAAGAATGTCTTGTTTTATTTTATAATATAGCAGGTTTAAATTAGAAACCTCACTTAGATTGGATAGCTCCACATTATTGCTAGTTTTCCTTTGAAATTTGGATGGGTCTCAAGATTCTCTAGGTCTAGAGAATCTTTGGGAAATTGGGGATTTTTTTTAGGTGTGTGAAGTCATGTAGATGCATGTTTGTCACTTTCTTGACTAAGTTACCAAAATAATCTTTGAGCCGAGGAGGAACTAACTGAGCTTAGTTTTCTATATGCCTCTTGCAGTACTTCATTGTGAGATAGAGGTGACTCTGGGTTCTGAAAAATTGTGCCAGTTGAGCACAACTTCTGGCAGATCCTACCATGTTGAAAAGACTTTGTGTACTTAATACACTGAATATTTATTTTCTGAGGACCACTCAGTATAGAAAAGCTTAAATAGTAAACATAGGATGAAAATCCTGGAAGTTGACCACAAATGTAGCATTCTTTCCATTACAAAATATGGTTGAATTATTCACTTTTTCTGTTTTTTTTCTTTCTTAAGCAAATATAAGAAGTTAAATTTTCTGGTCCCATTTTTCCCTGTCCCCTACAAAAAACCTCTGTTTCTTCCTAGGTTTTTGTCTGCTACAAAAATGGAGACTAAAAGTATCTATAATTACAACTTTTAATAATGAAATATGGGAGTGATCGTATACGAGAGTCAAATATGAGTATAAGAGTTTTTGACACATTAGTAAGGAAAGATAATTTCACAGTTTGCCACAGCTCAGTAATTTATCATCTAGTAGTTGAATCTCTTAAAGTTTTGCTAGGCTTCCCCTCAAACAATAGACACAAATGGTACTGGGACCTTATTCAAAGCTGACCAACTTTATAGAAATGGTCAACATTTGAATTCTGCTGGTATAGTCTTTGAGAATCCAAGATCAGTTGAGACACAATGAGAAATGATCATTTCTACGGATAAGCCTTGGAGTGAGCCTTTACCAACTAAGGTAAATCATTTTAAAAGGTATAACTGGAAAGATGAAAACAACTAGACAGAAAATAATCATCTATTTGCCAGCATTTCTAGAATTATCTATTCTCAACACTGATTTAATATCTCAGTAATTAATATACTACAATTAAAACATACACACACATATATATGTATGGATATATGCACATATACACTATATCATATATGCATATACATATCTATGGCACTAAAGAAAATTAAATTCTGAAGAACAATCAAATCAGATCACAGGATCATAGAACTTTAGAAGGAACTTTGGCAACCATCTAGTTCTTACCCATCTCAAAAAAGAATCCCTGCTATAACATACTAGATAAGTCCATTCTCTCTATGTTTAAAAGGGTCCAGTAGAAGGAGTAGAAGTAGGGACCTTCCACGTCCTGAGGCATTCTTGAACAGAATTATTAGGAAATTTTCCCTAATATAAAGCCTAATTGTGCCTCTTCAAAACTTCACAATAAACTTTCTGCAATCTGAGGACAAATGGAACAATTTTAATCCTTCTCCCATTTGACAACCCCTCAGATACTTTGAAACTAGTTGTCATGTTTCCATTCAGTCTTCTCATTTATGGGGAAAAGCATCTTAGTTCCTTCAACCAGTTCTCATAATGGCATCAATATGAGAAGTGAGAGAATTTCAAAAACACTAAGATCCACTTTCAAGATATATCTTTTTTTTTAAGTGATTGGGAAAAAGCACAAATGGTATTATTACTCAAAGAAAGCCAATTATGAAAAAAGTAACTACTATTGCTAAACATTTTGTCTTCTCTAATGATTCTTATGGGAAAGAATCTTTAATGAAAATATAAAAATGGAACTGGCAGGCTTTTGCAATTTTCTATAGTTGACCACCTCTTTGCAGTCACATGATTGTGAGTGATATCTAATTATGATACATTATTTCTTATGTCATTTATTGATTAAAAAATACTTTAGAACAAAATGTAGCTTTGAAGATTTTCCTTGAAAGAAACCTTGCATGTATAAAAGTAAGTCAAATGAATCAATAAAATTATCCTTCCCCATATGCAATCAAATCAAGTCAATAAGTACTTATTAAATGCTTATTGTGCACCAAGAACAGTGCTTGAGTCCTGAGAATATAAATATAAGCAAATATAAAGATAACCTGCCCTCAAAGAGCTTACATCCCAATGGGAGAAAGTAATGCATTAAAGGAAGTTGAAAATCAGAAGAGAGGGAAGGTACTAATATGGAGACATAGTGATAAAGTCCAGATAGTTGGAAGTAAAGCCTAGAAAGGAATGAAAGGTGGCTCATATAGTCCCATCCGTACAATAGAGAAAAACTCACCAATGAAAGAAGGAAGGCCAAATAGCTGTGAAGAGATGTTCTAAAATAAGAAAGGAGATGTGGCATGATGGTGGAGCCTAGAAAGTTACAATAAGAGCCAGTAATAGAAAGATTGGCAACAAACTATAATACTTCAACCAGGTGAGAACATTTTTCCAGGTTTTTTTAAGATTATACATGTACATTCATTTTTTACATATTTCCACATAAGTCATGTTGGGAGAGGAAAATCAGAACAAAAGGGAAAAATCTTGAGGAAAAAAAACAGAAGGAACAAAAGGTAAAAATGGTATGCTTTGATCTGCATTCAGCCTCCATAGTTCTTTCTCTTTAGATGGCAAAGTCTATTAGGATGGCCTTGCATCACTGAATTGCTAAAAGTAAAGTCTGTCACAGTTGATCATTACACAATCTTGCTGTTGCTATGCATAACGTTTTCCTGGTTCTGCTTGCTTCATTCAGCATCAGTTCATGTAAATCTTACCAGGATTTTCGAAAATCAGCCTATTAATCATTTCTTATAGAACAATAATATTCTATTATTTTCATATACCATAACATGGTTCAGCCACTCCTAAATGACGGGCATCCACTCATTTTCCAATTCTTTGCTACCATAAAAAGAGCTGCTACAAACATTTTTGTGCATGTCAGTCCTTTTCCCTCTTTTATGATCTTTTAGGTGAACTCTGTCCTGGGGTAAAGGTAGCACTGTCCCAAGCTTCCTGTGCAATTCTGAGCCTTGGTTTTAAGTATAGGGGCCCCTTGTGTTTGCAAGGACTGAGAGTCTGAGATGCTGATTTGCTATGATGAAGACCTTCTCACCAGCTTTCCCACAATCTTTCTGAGCTGGGCTGAATACCCTTTTCACCCCAGTGAGAGTGATCTTTCTTGAGTTTTTGCAATCTATTTTGAGCTTTAGAGTGGTTCCATTCCATCAGACTCTGTTCAGAGGCTTGGTTTCATGTGGTTTTTGAAGGAAAGTAGATGTTCAAGCAGCTTCCTGAATTTCCTCTGCCATCTTAGCTCCACACTCTTTGCAAGTCTCCTTCAGAAGTCTTGAAGATTTTCTGGTTTGTTCTTATCTTTTAAGGTAGACATTATCAAGAGCTGTTGTTGATCCAGGCACACTGATAGGATAAGAATGCCATTGGGAAGTCCAAATCTTCTGAATTTTGTGTTCATAAAGCCCTTCTCCAGCCAAAATAGATGTTGAGGAAAGAGAAAGAAGAGACTGATATTAAGGTTGAGGTAAAAGCTAGGGTTCTTCTCCTTTCCCTCCATGAAGCCATCAAGTGATCTCTTTCCAAGGGCTTGGCCCTCACTCCTCTCCACTTCCAGACACTCAAATCTTTAATCTCCAACTATTTTTATAAGCAACTATCAAAGCATAGTAAGTTCCTTTAAATAATTAATGTTCTCCTATGGCAAAAGAGCTATAAAACTGTACATACCCTTTGTCCAGCAAATGCCACTCAGACTGGGTTTGTATCCTAAAGAGATGAGGGGAAAGGCCTTACACGTACAAAAATGTTTGTAGAAATGAGTAGATGTCTGTCATTTGAGGAGTGGCTGAACAGGTTATGGTATATGAAAGTAATAGAATATTATTGTTCTATAAGAAATGATGAATCTGATTTTTGAAAATCCTGTAAAGATTTACATGAACTGATGCTGAGTGAAACAAGCAGAACTAAGAAAACACTGTACATAGCAACAGCAAGAATGTGTAATGATCAACTGTGATAGACTTTACTCTTAGCAGTTCAGTAATTCAAGGCAATCCTAATAGACTTTGGATTGAAAATGCCATTTAAAGAGAGAGAACTATGGAGACTGAATGCAGATCAAAGCATACCATTTTCACCTTTTGTTCCTTCTGGTTTTTTTCTCATGGTTTTTCCCTTTTGTTCTGATTTTCCTCTTCCAACATGACTTATATGGAAATATATTTTTAAAATAAATGTACATTTATAATCTTTAAAAAACCTGGAAAATGTTCTCACCTAGTAGAAGTATGTGTTAAAGCAAAATAAACTATGTTATATTAAGTATTTGTAAGAAAGGGGAAAAAAAGAAATATATTTTATTAGTATTCTCCCAAAAATCATATATGGCCATTAATAATTGAACACAGTCCTTAAAAGTAAAAATGGAGGCAAACCAATGAATCTGAGGCAATGATGAGACTCATGGTAGTTTTAAACAAGCTGCAACTAAATACTATTATTAAAGATGACTCACAAGAAGTAGAATAAAATGTATCATCCAGAAAAAGATAGCATCAAAAAAAGAAGAAGTAGATCAAATAGGGAGACAAAAAGAGAGGAACAATCCGCTATCTATGGAATATTCAAAAATTTATTAGAAGGCTTCTAGGTCGTTAAGTGGATCTCTTTGTAAGATTTATTGGAACACATGGCCAAGAATCAAGTAGGATGAAAAAGTGCAAAATGTATTGCAATCTGCACTCTTGATGGTATCCACATTGATGATATTACACTCATTGACTATTGAGGTATAATGAGGAAAGCTGATCATATTGATGTTCAGATAGCACAGAGCCAGCACTATTTGGTCACATGGTATAAAGAGAATAATCAGGGAAACCCTCTTCTCACATTTTCTCTTACTATAATACATTTGCTGCAAGTGCAAAATTAAAAATAAAAATTAAATTATGTTTCCCCTAATCTTTCTCTAAAATCACCAGTGTTCTGCTAAATTCAACTTTAAACTCAAGCTGAAAAGGACATTTGCAGGGAATATCAATATGTATGTTGATACTTATAGGAAGGCAGAAGTTTTTTTTTTCCAACAATCAACATAGCATAATTTTTAATAATGTAATTAAAGAGCAAATAATGTTCTTTAGTCATTATATGCATGAAAATTTGGCTATAAGAAATGAACTATTATCATCGCAGGTGGACTTGGGAACATTCAATGTTTGATCAGAAAGATATTTCATTTTTCTGTTGAAATATAGTTCAGCATATTATACTACCCTTCATTTTACCTTGACAAACTTATCTTTGCATCTTTGGAAATTGAGATTTCAACATAAAGTATATGTAGCTGACTACTGCCAAAAATTGTTCCCATTTTTTTTTCTTTTTTTGAGTTGAAGCTGGATTCTGAAATTGTGGTAAGGGGGTGGATGTGGGGGATTAGTGTTTTCTTTGGAAACTAAAAGAGTTTTAGGTAAAATGATGGTGACAGATGCCTTTTTGATCAACCCCAAATGAAAAGAGTAAATGTACTCTCGGGCCACTAAAATATTGAAATTACCATTTTCATGTAGGGAAGGAGTATTAGAAATAATATTTTTAAAATTTAAATTAAATCCCTAGTTCTCTTTAATTTTTTTAAAGATTGTTTTGTAGCTAGAATAGAATTAATCCTCAATTTTTCTTAAATGTTAGGAAGGCAGAAGTGAGAAAAAATAAAAAGGACTGAGCCAAAAAATAAACTCATGAAAGAAAGAAGGAGAATGACCTAGAGGTTTTATAGATAATGACTACTAATACCTGGATTGGATAATTAATAGGATAGTACAGACCTCAAAGGAAGAGAGTTTATTGAGCAAAGGTTATAGAGGAAAAGTCTGGAAATGGCAGTGGGGAACTAGCCTTATTCCAATTCTTCAACTGAGGAGTGGGGGAATATGGAGAAATATGCCTAGTATTAGAAAGGGTTGGGAGGATAGATGGAGCCAGGCCTCAGTGAGTGCCAGAAAATGGAAAAAGTAAAAAAGTAAGAATTCTAAGGTAGAAAGGAAGTTTCTAAGAGCAAGCATTAGAGAGAACAATGGAAGGGGGAGTGATCTGGAATGGAACATTGGGAGAATAGGATTGAGGTGAGTATAAGCAATGGAGTGGGAGTTAGGAATGGGGCACAGATTTTCATATCAATAGCTAGGGGTTGGAAATAACTGGGATGTTAACCACCTTGAGAGGCAGCATATCAGTAACTTGAGAGAGGTCTGTTGAGAAAAGCATGTTATTAGACTGTTTGAGTTCTATACTCATGACAGTTGGTAATGCCATCCTGTATTTCATCATCATTAACTTCATTTCATCTCCACAAACCTGTTTCAAAGCAAACAGGAACAAAAGGAGGTATAAAAATTCTTTCAGAAGGAAGTGGTGCCTCCCTATCTTGGGGAAGGCCCTGGGTATAAGTATGTCAAGAGTCTTATAGGTTAATTAAGGAATGGAAAAAGTCTAGGACACTGAGAGGAGTATACTGCTGTTTGGACTGAGTACTAGAGATGATTTAGGATGACACTGGGACAGGCAGATGACAAATATTCTCTCCCAGGTTGCTGTCACTCTAAAAATAACCCAGTTACAAGACTTGAAAGAAGCCAGGAGAATCATACCTAGATCTTTTGACAGATAGAGCTAGGAGAATAATTCTGAACTAAGTAAAGGATGAGTGGCCACAAAAGATAAAACATCATTTCAATCACTTGAGATTGATAGACTTTTACACGAACAAAATTAATGATTAGAATAAGAAGGGCAGCTGACAGGGGGAAAATCTTTGCATCTGATATTTCTGATAAGGGTCTGATATCCAAGATATATAGAAAACTAATGAAAAGATACATTTCCCAAATTTTATTAGCAAAAAGTCTTCTAAATAAGAATTATAAACAATTCTGCTGATGATAAAGTTATGTTCCGTTCATTTTGGAAAAGAATTTGAAACCATGCTAAAAAGTGACTAAAATAGTCATTTCATAGAGATTTTACTATTAGGCATATACCCAAAAAGATGAATGGTAAAAATAAATTCCCACATATACCAATATGTTTACACTTTTGTAGAAACAATGTTAGAACAAACTAGTATCAGAGTATCATAGCTTTTGAACTAGAAGGGACTTCAAAAGTCATCTAGTCCAATTCTCCCATTTTACACATAAGGAAACAGCCCCAAATAGTGCTTTGCCAGGATCACATAAGTGGTAGAACTTAGATTTAAGCACAAGTTTCTTGAAATCAAATTTACTTAATTGGCAGAGTTCATAGAGTATTGAATTTGGAGTCAGGAAGACTTGAATTCAAATACTATCTTAGATACTTACTAGGTATATAGACCTATGCAAGTCACTTAATCTCACTAAGCCCCATTTATTTAGAACTTGAAGGGCATTTAATTTCTGTAAGCTCCATTTTGTTGGGATTTGAAGAAAGTCAGCAAAATCAGGTGGTTGAGATAAGAAGGAAGAGCATTTTAGGAGTGGAAGATGGCCAGAATTAATGCTCTGACCTAAGAAATGGAGTATGTTGTTTGAAAAAGAGGAAAGAATCAAGAACAAGTGTCACTAGATCAAACAGTACGTGGTGGAAAGTAAGTTATAAGAAGAATGGAGAAGTGTAGAGGGTTTGGTAGGTTATGAAGGTCTTTCAGTACCAAACCAAGGATTTTGGTTCTGAAGGTGGCAGAGAGCCAGAGGAGTTTATGAAGTATGGGATGGAGAGAAGGATGTGACATAGTGACCCTTTCACTTTAGGAAAATCACTTTTGGTTTGACTGAATGGAGGATGGGTTAGAGTAAGAAGGGACTTGAAGCAGGCAAATTTCACCTAGAGACATTTGCAATAGTCCAAGTATTAGGTGATAAAGGTAGCAATAACAGAAGAGAAAATGAGGCATATTCAAAAAATGTCACAAAAGTGGAATCTTGTGAATGTTGGAGGGGATGTGGAAAAACTGGAACACTAATACATTTTTGGTGGAACTGTGAACGGATCCAGCCATTCTGGAGAGCAATTTGGAGCTATGCTCAAAAAGTTGTCAAACTGTGCATACCCTTTGACCCAGCAGTGTTTCTACTGGGCTTATATCCCAAAGAGATCTTAGAGGAGGGAAAGGGACCCACATGTGCAAGAATGTTTGTAGCAGCCCTTTTTGTAGTGGCTAGAAACTGGAAACTGAAGGGATGCCCATCAATTGGAGAGTAGCTGAATAAATTATGGTATATGAATGTTATGGAATATTATTGCTCTGTAAGAAACAACCAGCAGGACGATTTCAGAGAGGCCTGGAGAGACTGGCATGAACTGATGCTGAGTGAAATGAGCAGAACCAGGAGATCATCATACACAGCAACAACAGTATTACATGATGATCAATTCTGATGGACAAGGCTCTCTGCAACAAAGAATTGTCTCAAACCAGCTCCAATTGTTCACTGAAGAAAACCATATACACCCAGAGAGAGGGATATGAAATATGGACCATAACATAACATTTTCATGCTCTCTATTGACATTTGCTTGCATTGTGTTGCTTTTCTCTGATTCTTTTTTTTTTCTTGTAGATAGGATTTTTCTTGCATAACTTCTCAAGCATTTCAACATTATTAACATGTAGTGGACTTCCTGCCATCTAGGGGAGGGGAGGGGACTGCGGGTAAAATTTGTAATGGAAAGCTTTGTAAAGATCAACACTGGGGAACTACCCATACATATGTTATACAAATAAAAAGCTTTAATAAAAAAAATAGTGGAATCTTGGCAACAGATTAAAATTGGGAATTGGTGATGAGATAAGGAGAATTTGAGGATTTCTATAGATTGCACATCTAAGGGACTAGGAGAACAGTGATATTGTTGGCAGTATAAGTGAAGTATGGAAGGGAAAATTTTTTTAGGGAAAAAGATAATGAGCTCAGCTTGGGACATATTGAATTTAAAATGTTTGACATCGATTTCAATATATCTGAAAGGCATTTGGAGGTACAAAAATGGAAGTCAGCACAGAGGTTAGGGATAGATATTTGAAAATAATCAACATACAGCTAATAATTAAATCCATTGGAGCTGATGAGATATTCAAGTGAAATAATATAGAGGGAGAAAAGAAGAGGACTCAGGACAAAGCCTTTTGTGACACCTATGATTAAAGGGCATAACTTGGTTGACAATTCAGCAAAGGAGACTAAGAAGCAGCATTCTGATAGGTAGGAGAAAAACCAGAAGAGAATAGTGACTCAAAAATCCAGAGAGAATAATGTGATCAATAGTGTCAAGGAAAATGAAAATTGAGAAAAAGTCACTGAATTTGGTAATTAAAGAGATCATTGGTAATTTTGGAGAGAGAAGTATCTACAGAATAATGAAGTCAGAAGTTGGATTATGGAAGGTCAAGAAGAAAGTGAGAGGGAAGAAAGTGGAGTCACCTCTTATAGATGGCCTTCTCAAGGAGTTTAGACAGGGGAGATATTAGATAATAGGTAGCAGAGATGGAAGGATCAAGTGAAGATGGGGAAACATGGGCATAGGCAGTAGGGAAGAAGCCAGTAGCCAGAATAAAACTAAAGATAAGTGAGAGATTACAAAAAGGGCAATCTACAGAATAGGCAGGATTAAATTGGATCTCTATTTAGGGTTTATCTTGAGAAAGGAGTAGAGCAGCTCTTCATGGGGGGATAGAGAGAGGAAATAATGGCTGAAGGCATCTGGATAATAAGAGATAAGGAAGAGAGGAAACGAGGGAGCTCATAACAATTTTTTTTTTGTAAAATATGAGGCAAGATTCTTAGCTGAGGTGTGGGGAACCCATGAAAGTTTTGAGGAGAAATGAAAATATTTGGAAGAACAACCATGAATTATGGGATAACGACAACTCATTAAGAAAGGTATAGAAGCATTGCCTAGCAGCAGTAAGAAGCCAGTTGGGACTATTTGTAGTGGAGCCAGTCAGAAAAATTGTGTGATTTGCTCTACTTTTGTTTAGCAACATGTATGTAGAAGTAAAGACAGCAGATGATAGGAACAATTTGAGATGAAGGCTTAGCAGGGTATAATCAATAATATAAGGGGTCTAGAGACTCAAGAAAAGAGGATAATGTAGAGTTGAATTATTTCATCAATGGACCGAAAAAGAGTGTCAGGATCCCCATAATAAGACCATATGTCTCTTTTTACTCTTTTCTTTTTATTATTAGGAAATGCCTTGTTTTCCAGAGTTAAAGCCCAGCAAGTAAGCTGAGCCCTAAGCTTGACATAACAACAGTCCTCTGGATGAAATCTGTTGCAGCAAAATCTCAGAATTGTTTCATACAAGTCCTAGGTAGCCACCTGCAGGAACTGTGTTCTGGTCATGAAGCCCTGCTATGAACCAAACTTTTCTCATTGGTGCTGTTACCCTTCATTGCCAGGGCTACAGATCACTGCATAACCATTGCTATATATGTTAAGATTTGGCTTTACTAAAAGGGGTCTCCTCCTAGAGGAAGCTCCAGCACACGTGTCTAGTTTCCCTCCTCCAAGAGAATAAAGAAAATGCTTTGCTTATATCCACTTTTAGCCTTTGGTTTTATTTTATTTTATTTCTTAGTGTTAATTGTGGTTGTGATAATCTGTGTGAGATTTTTGATATTTTTCAGAGTTAAATGTGGTTGTATTTTCAGAGTTAATAGCAGTTGCATAACTTCTGTGACTACTTTGGTCATTTCAGATTTGACAAGAGAGAGACTAATATAGGGAAAATAGCCAAGGAAAGTACTAGAGATTGAAGGGATATGGAGGAAAAGCTGCTCATGTTGATTACAACAATTTTTCTGAACTGAGGTATACCATTGCTTTATCAAACAGACCCAGCACAGTACAAAAAGTACCCTAATGAATAAACAATTAACTTTCTTTCCATATTAAAAATATTCAAGCCAAGGGTAATACAGGTGTCAATCTTAACCTAATGTGTCATCACAAAAACATTGTCCCAAAGATATCAGTCTCCAGAAACAGAAGAATAGACAGTCCTGGAGTTCATCAGTGTGGTAATGTATTGAAATTTGACTTTGAAATTGTAGGGAAAGAAATCTGACATCTTGCATGCCAGTAGATAGAAGGTGATATAGACAGGGTTAAGTTGGTGTGTTTGACCTCTAGATCCTGGCCCTTCCTTCCTTTACAACTCTGGCAGAATTTTGAAAAATGGGACACTTGCTCTGTGCCCTCTCAAGGAAAATGAGACAGGGGATACAGAGGTTTGAGCATCCTACTTGCTAAGATGTAGTGTTTATTCACATTGTTGGCCTCCTATCTGCTCATGTCTGATTTTTCTTTCTTTCTTTTTTTTTTTAATGAAAACTCCAATGGACTCCTACTTCTTTATTAAAATAGAACCTCCTTGACATTAAGAATGGGTTCATTCTTTGTTCTTGTATCTGGAGGTCCTAGTAAAATGCTTATTAGAATTATATTAGAATAGAAACTTAATAAATGTATTGGTTTGTTGATCATGATATTAATGATAGTACAAACAGAGATTTGGGAAAGACGTTGTGACCCCTTTGAAGAGAAAGATATTTTGTCTCTGTCAACCTAAAGAGAGACACAGAACAAGGGTCTGTCTGTATGGAAAGTCTTCGTGGTAAAGACTTTGATGTATTGTTAAAGCTAAAATTAATAAGAAACAAGAGAGGTAGAGGAGTTTCAATCTCATTAAAAGAAAACTAGTAAATTTGAGACAAATGAAGCTAGAAACATACAGGGATCCCTATTTATTCATTTAGTTTGCTCATAGAATTGCAGCACCATGTGAAGGGTGTCTCAAAACTTTTGGAGTCAGAAAGAAAACTTATTAAATCATATAGCCCAGTCCCCTCATTTTACCAATGAATAACCTAAGGATCATAAATGTTAAGTGACTTGCCCAAGATCACAGAGGCATTAAATGTTTGAGTTAGAATTTTAATTCAGATCTCACTTGAATCCAAGTTCAGCACTTCAAAGCTCTTTACACTTTACACTGCTTCAGCTATATAATCTTTATTTGCACAGAGCCACCTGAATACAAATTTATTCTGAAACTTCAGTGAAACTTCCTGTGTCTTCATCAAATGTGATAATGTATGTAACAATGTATGCAAAGCATATGATCAGAATGTCATCATCATTATTAGTAATAGTAGTAGAGCATTAAAAAGGAGCTAACTCTTCCTCCCCCCAAAAAAACATGGAAGGCAAAGATTCCAGAGAGTTTCATGATATGCATTCTTGAAATATATTCATAAAATGTTGCATGAAACTATTCTTTTCCCAATTATCCTCCCTGTTCCATAGGACAATTTCTTTTTTTCTTATATGTCTTTACACTCATCACCCCACTCACATTTCATTCAGGGACCACCACATATGTAAAGTTACAAGTGCTCTCCCAGATCTTCAAATTGCCTTGTCTTATGCTTGTGCACATTTTATAACTCTCTAGTAAGATGTAAGCTTCTTCAGAACAGAAATTGTTTTGTTTACAATTTGTATGCACAAAACCAAGTCCAGAGTATGAAGAGAGCTAGAGAAGTTTGGATAAATATTTCCTGAATTGAAGTCAGAAGTCTTCATTGTGCTACAAAGTATAGTCAAGACACAACTGTATGACTTCTAAATTTTCATTGAAAATCAGGATGGATTTTCAATAGCGCCCAGCACACTCCAGAGGGAGCCCGACGTCCTATTTCAACCATAAATATGCGTCTTGGAGACTTGGAAAATAGGGTTGTTTTGGTTATTTTATTTGCCATGATTTCTTTCTATTCCTAAGCATGTGACCAGATAGCGGATTCCTATTATTGAGACATTTTTCTTCTTTAAAAAAAAATAATTTTATTATTTTGGCTTTACATACCGCTGGATCTTCTGCAAGTTTTGTGGTTGAGGGTGTGTTTGTGTGCCTGTGTACCTGTATCTGTGTCGTGCCAGCGTGAGCCTGCCAAACTACCTAAGTACTGCAGGGATTGAAGAGGAGGTGAAGAAAAAGGGTCGTTTTAGGTTCTATAGCACTGTGGATCTCAAAAAAGCTTAAAAGGCAGCACATGCCTTTTGAACTGATCACCCGATTTTTGTATCCCAGCAGCGCTTAAGGAGGTCAGGAATCTTGAGATGTTAATGCTACTGCCGGTGAGGTTCAGAGAGAAAAATAAGCCGTAGAGAGCCAGCAGTGAGAAGGGACTGATTAAGAACTCTATCACTAAAAACAGAGCAGTGACTATATCCGAGGTCCCACTCTGAGTCCATAAGGCAAAACCTGAGGGAAAGATTGGTAGATTGGATGGGGCTCTAGAGATTCGTCTCTGGGAACTTTACCACAAGCTCCATGACAGAAGAGCTAAATATAAGGTCTGCGGTAATTCTTTACTGAACATCGGTAGCCCTCCAATTATGTGAAGAAACTTCCCAGTTTCGATTACAGATTGGGAAGGGTCAAGTGAAGATAGAATTGGATTTGGTTTAGCAAGGCGCCATCCATCTGTGGGAGTTACAGAAACAAGGTCTCACTTCATATGGATCTGTCTTTGGATCTGGGAAGAAAAAACAAAAGAGGAAAAATCGGGGAAACTGGAATGGAAACGGGATATAACTATATCGACCTCCACCCTCTTTTTTTTTTTTTTTCCTTTTCCTTTTCGTAGTTGCTGACGTGCTAGAGCCTATTAATCATTCACCAGCACCAGAGCCTCTCCAATTAATCTTCCGCGGTTTGGTTCTTCAGGCAGCCTTCTTTCCTCTCCCCAAGCTATTCTGCTGCCCAGAATCCCAGAAAATCAGACTGCAGCGCGCAGACAAGACCCCGGCAATGAGCCCCGCCACTAGCCCGAGCCTGAACTGCATTCTGAGCACCAGTCTCTCTCACCTTGAGTTACAACGATAATCTGAAGGAGGTGAAGGAACAATCTGGGAAGTGGGAGCTCCCAAAAGCAACGGAACCGACTGCTGGGGCATTAAGGGAGCACCATAGCGGGAGCGCGCTTCTCAGGCCCCTCCTGCTGCCCAGACCGAAATGTTTCCCAACGATACTGCCTCGTTTCCTTCCTCTTCCTCTAGCAGCAGCCTCCGCATTAGCAGCGTCCCCGGCCCAGGGTCCATAGCTCCTGAGGGCACAGAGGATCCAGGGCGCAACGCTAATCAGAATGGAACCTTGAGCCAGGGGCAAGGGAGCGCCATCCTCATATCCTTTATCTATTCCGTGGTTTGTCTCGTGGGGCTCTGCGGCAACTCTATGGTTATCTATGTGATCCTGCGCTATGCCAAAATGAAGACGGCCACCAACATCTACATCCTTAACCTGGCCATCGCGGATGAGCTGCTCATGCTGAGTGTTCCCTTCCTAGTCACCTCCACGCTGCTGCACCATTGGCCCTTTGGCGCGGTGCTCTGCCGACTGGTGCTCAGTGTGGACGCAGTCAACATGTTCACTAGTATCTATTGCCTAACTGTGCTCAGTGTGGACCGCTATGTGGCTGTGGTGCACCCTATCAAGGCGGCCCGCTATCGTCGGCCCACCGTGGCGAAGGTAGTGAACCTGGGAGTGTGGGTCCTCTCATTAGTGATCATCCTACCTATCATTGTCTTCTCGCGCACGGCTGCCAATAGCGACGGAACGGTGGCTTGCAATATGCTTATGCCAGAGCCAGCTCAGAGCTGGCTTGTAGGTTTCGTCTTGTATACTTTCCTTATGGGCTTTCTCCTCCCAGTCGGGGCCATCTGTTTGTGTTATGTGCTCATCATAGTCAAGATACGCATGGTAGCCCTTAAAGCTGGTTGGCAGCAACGCAAGCGCTCAGAGCGCAAAATAACCCTAATGGTGATGATGGTGGTGATGGTCTTTGTTATCTGCTGGATGCCCTTCTATGTGGTGCAACTTGTTAATGTCTTTGCTGAACAGGACGATGCCACTGTGAGTCAGCTCTCAGTCATCCTTGGCTATGCTAACAGCTGTGCCAACCCTATCCTCTACGGCTTCCTCTCAGACAACTTCAAACGCTCCTTTCAGCGCATTCTCTGCCTTAGCTGGTTGGAAAACACAGAGGAACCACTTGACTACTATGCCACCTCTCTCAAAAGTCGGGGCTACAGCTTGGAGGACTACCAACCAGATAACGTGGAGTCCAGAGGCATTTATGGCAACGGAACCTACACCTCCAGGATTAGCACCCTTTGAAGGACTGTTGGGGGAGCGTCGGGGAATTGAGTGCAGGGAAGGGGAGGGTACTGTTCAAATAGTCAGGAGGGGATACCACAAGACTAGGGCAATTCAGTGAATCGTGGAATGCAGGTTGAATTGGAGGTAGAGAAGGACATATTAGAAAGTTAGTCAAGGGAAGCAATGGAAAAGACAGGAGTGCTGTAATTTTGAAAGAAAAGAATATGGAGCAGAAAAGAGCCGGGGCAATGAAACCAGATTGATGATCAGGGTTGCATGCTTTGCTTTCTCCAATCTTTTTCCTTTCAAGAGTGTCCCTGTCCCTACCATTTTCTTACCTACCCTTTTATCTCCTCTCAAAATTTCTCTCCTGCTGTTTCTGCCAGCTTCTAGTGATGATTTGTTGTTGTTACCTTATTCAACCTCAGAGTGGACTTGTGGTCTCTCAGCTACTCCACTTCTTTTTGTTCAAACAAGGGGAGCTGGCAAATTCCATTTTTATACCATCAATTTCCCTCATGATCCTGCTCTCCTAATCCCAGACTCCCTTGGACAGGAACAGGTAGCTGGGCCTAGGACTTTCAACATTTGTTGCTAGTTTCCAAACACTACTTTACTTGTGTTGGAGGAGAGTCACTGGAGGGTCCTCAAAAAATCTTCTATCCCTCCTTTCATTTTATTTAGGAACTCTGTAGAAAGATACTGGAATAGTAGGGGATCTTTATCAAAATTATAAATAGAAATCCTAAACAAAAGAAGAAACTTTCCTGGGAGAAAAATTAGGAGAAATGGTACATTCTCAGTTTTGTATTCATCTTCTCCCTTACCCAGAAAGAGCTAGATGATTAGAATAATAGGAATCTACTTAGGACACATAGTACCAGCATTATTTTAATCATCTGGGAACCTAAAATCCCAAGGCTGAGGTAATTCCCTCCTTTTTCTTCTACTTATCACCTCTATAGGACTCATTTCTAGATATTCCTTTTTGCTATCACTCCATTCAGCTAACACCACAGGTGGATAAAATTTAGGCAGATTTAGGCAATTCCCAGAGTAAAATCAGATCTGATTTTATATCGATTAACCTCATGGTAATCTCCATCAACTCCTCCACTTTACCTCCCAATTTTTACTTCTAACATCCAACCATGGAGTGCAATGAGTTAATTAAGGCCAGTCCATCTATAGGATACTAAATTGCCACTAAAAGATTTTCATAAAACTGATGGCTAGTGTTGCCTACTTATCCTCTTCCATGCCCCACTCCCTGTTTTACCCCACCCATCAGGATCCCTGCAATTTAACTTTTAAGGCTTGTTGTTTTTATAATAGTATTCCTAATGAGTCCTCTTATCTTAGCTACATATGTATGCATGTGCATTCATTCATTCATTCATTCACTCAGTGACTGTATTTGAAAATTATCTTCCCTATCCTCCTCAGTCTAAATACAAGTTCTTTGAATTGCATTCAAAAGAATTTGGTAAAGAAAAAAGTAATCTAGTCTAGAAGGCTTCTTTTCATATCCTTGGCCCTTTCAGGGTCTACTTTTCTCCCCTTTCCTCTCACTTTTCCTTTCTCTTTTCAATTTTTGGTATGTGTCTAGTAAGCTTTTTAGATTTGTTTTTACATATTTCTTATTATGGTCTCCTATTTGTAATATAAGTTACATTAACAAAAATCAGTACTCTGCAATGTACAGTGATAGGTCCCAGTTCTTCCCACTTCAAGCATGATACTGTGCCATATTTGAGCAGATTTAAATATATATGTATGTATATGTATACATATAGTGTGTGTATATAGTATGTACATGCAACACATGTATGTATATGTACATTGTATATATGTGCATTTCTGTGTCAATGAAATAATGCCAAATACAGATAACAGAAAAACTAGTTAGTGAACCACTTTCTGGAGTATACCACTCAAAAGAATTCAAGCTAAAAGCTCAGAAACATATAAAACACTAAGTACTGTGGCACCAAGGGACATTTAACACTGTGTTTCCTGGACTTGTTTCCTGGGCTTTGACTTAGTTCAAGCAAAGTTTATCATGAAGTCTTTTTAGCTCTTTGGGAAACATGGAAAGAACAGTTTATGTACACTGCACATCTCCCTAAATAAAATGGAGCTGGAAGAACTTAGTCTACTTCATAATATGGGTTTTGTAAATCTAGATTAATGAGTAGTAAAATGAAACCTTATTACAAAGTCAGAGGATTAGAAATTCTCAACTACAATCATTTTTGAAAGTAGACAAGTATAAAGAAAAAATGAAGAAATATAGAAAACAAGCCCTCATGTTCTTCTATTGATAACTAATGAAGTAAAACAGAAATTCCAGCCACTATGTAAGAAATAATAATAGTGCTTCAAGAATAGTTAGCTTTCCTTAGCAAAAAGTTTTGCATTTAAGGCAGCAGCTAATCAAAAATAAATAAATAAATAAATAAATCCTTTAAAAAATAAAAACTTGTTTTTGGTTGTAATTAAAATAAAATTTTGTCCTAAATATTTTTTATTTGTTAAATAGAATTGAATTGCTAAGAACAGTGAAGTTTACATGTAAAAAAAATTCTGATCTTAACTGTCCTAAAATACCGATTTGGTCTTCTTATTCTGTCATTCTAGTCAATATAATTGTGATGTTTGCTTAATAAAAGGCATATTATTGTATACTAATCTGTTTACATATATACCCCTAGTAAATGTAAGCTTCTTGAGGGCAAGAACTATTTCAGTCTTTGCATCTCTAATGCCTAGTATAGTGCCTTGTAAATTATTAAATTGTAATTTGTAAACTATTAAACTAATAAATTTGAAAACTATTAATAAATGTTTGTCAGATTGGATTGGATATGTGTAATTTTACAATATAAAGTTTATTGTTGAAATTAACTATTTGGAAGTATGTACCCCATAGGCTTTGGAAGTTAGCTTAGGTTTTAATCATATGAGTTTGGATTATCACCAGAAGTATACTCCATTATTTTACTATTAGAAAAAGAATCCTTTAAGATTTCCAAAAATTATTGAATGTTTATTCATATGAAATATTGACTCTTTATTGATATTATTCATAATTTCAAATTGTTCATAATATCAAATAAATTGATAATTATTCATAATAATCATAATATGATAATTCATAATTTGGTAATCACTGTTATCAAATTAACCAGGGGCCCAGCTCCCAGCCCCTAGACTTGCCTCACAGATTATATTAGAGATAAAGTTTCTGGTACTAAAATTAATTGTGAAAAACAAATAATAGTTGATTCACATATACAAGTAAAAGGGGGAGGGAAAGGTTGTGAGAGAAAAGTAACTGCCTACTGCTTTAGAAAACTATTTCAGGGTAAGTGGAGTATAAGTAGTTTTATTTTTCTTCATTTTTAAAATTTCCTTATAATTATACCCTTTCGGATCAAAGTATTTCTTACCTTTGTCCTTGAATTCTCCTATTTATCTGAAAGATTTCTATGGTCTCATCTCATCATCCTATCCATTCTGAAACCAGAATATCATAACTTGCTTATTGGATAGTTGTAATCTAAGAAAGACCAGATTCTCCTACTCTGTTGTTGCAGATATGGGGAAAAATGCCAAATGCCTTTTAAATAATGAATATTAGCAATGTTAATTTTATCTTTTTTCAATATTTCATATAATACTTTTTTTTTTTTTTTTACAGGATGGTGAAGGTGATGAGGCTGATAAATCATGAAACTATTTGCCTGGAATCTTGATGATTAACTTCCCCCCCCAAAAAAAAAAAAATCTAAGGGAATCTGATTTGAATTAGAACAAAACTGGTATGGATTTAAATTTGATCATTTAAAATATACATATGCCTACAGTATTACAGAATATTATTTGGATTCCCACTAAACTGGACACTTTTGTAGTTAGACAACTTTTATTCTTATTCATGTATCTTGTTCTGTATTAATAATTAGCATTTACATAGTACTTTAAGGTGTGTGAAGGGTTTTATATATATTATGTCATTTGATCTTTATTACAACTCTACTAAGTTTGAAAGAGGTTATATTACATAGAGCTAGTAAGTGTATAAGGCAGGTTTCAAACTCAGGTTTTCCTGAATACAAATTCCACAGCACCACTTGGCTGCTTTAAATTCTAGTCTATCTGGCTTTGAAGTAAGCTATATAGAGCAGACATTCAGTTGTAATCCCTCAAGAATTGCACAAATTACATAAATTAAAATTTGAAAAGAACCTAAGCAGGAATCTAGGTCAAGTGATACCTAAAAAAAAAAAATGTAGTTAAGAAATGTTTATCAAAATAAACAAAAAATATAATACAAGAGAATGTTAATTTGTGGTATTTCAAATTAAGACACAGCTGCAGAGATCCCTTTCAGTATGACCAACTCCTCTGATTTAGAGTTTTGTCAAAATCAATCAAGCCCTCCAACAAAGAATCACTTTTTTTTCCCTTATAGCCATCCCAAGATGTAAGGTTTTTGTAATGGGCCAAATCTGACTCAAGCCAATTTGGAAATTAACATTTGATATTGAAACATGATGAGACAATCATAATCCTAATAATAGTCTATATAGTAATATTTACTGTAATATATGATATATATAATAATCTAATAGTCATCCAAAGGTTTATTTAGCCATAGCAGGAAAAAGGTGTTCCAAGGGGGAAAATAGACAATCAACAATAACATAGCATTGATTTACTTAGGCATAATTCCTTACCTTTGATTCTGGTTTAAAGCCTGAGTGAGGAGCTACTGACTTTTACCACTTTGGCTTTTTTCTGCCTAGCCCACTAGGAAGATACATCAATAGCTGGAGACTTAATCCCCCAAGCCAATTAAACCTTAAGAATGATTTCTATACCTTTAAGGAAAAATTGTTGAACCCAAAGTAGTACCTTAGGATATCACTCCTAGCACAATCACAGAAATTCCTTCTTCTAGCCATAAAGTAAGCCATCTTCCAACAATGACACCCTTTGGTCCAACAAGTTTTCCCTAGGAAGTAGCTAGATAATGGCTTTTGGGTATTGTAGTGGCAGTAGTGTGGATGGAAAGCCCATTAATTTCAGATTACACTAAGCAAAGGGCTTGACTTTGCTGCATCCCATGTCAATTCAGGAGTCTGCAGAGTTCCAGATTTACTCATTTTCTCTTAGGCCTGATAGAGATAGAGATGGAATGGGAATAAGGGAGGGACAGGGAGAGAGAAAGAAAGATAAAGAGGGAATTAGAGATAAAATTTATATTTTGTATGCACATATATAACATATATATAATAAAATTTTGCTCAAAATTCAGAATCATAAAGAAATCCGCAGGTGAACTTCTTCAATCATGACTCATGTCACTGAGACAAGTACTATTAAAAATAGCCACAAGGAAGAGAAAAAAGAAAACAATCCAAATATTTCAAATGACAAACCCCATGTAAGTTATGCACTAGGTGGCTGTTCCAGATGAAACTTGAAGTGATACATTAATAAGAGTAACCTACTACTAATTTGTATGCTGCCTTTGGTAAGTCTGTAGACACACTTTCATTTCTTTTTTTTTCCCTGAGGCAATTGGGGTTAAGTGACTTGCCCAGGGTCACACAGGTAGGATGTGTTAAGTATCTGAAACCGGATTTGAATTCAGGTCCTTCTGACTTCAGGGTTGGTGCTCTATCCACTGCACTAATTAGCTGCCCCTACATACTTTTACTTTAATAAATCAGTCAATGAATTAATGAATTAACCACTGAGTTAGCAAATTAACCACACAGAGAAAGTGTATTATATAATTTGGCTACCAGGCAGTTGCACCAACCATTGAGCCAAGCAATTGTTTCAGAGTTTATCTATTATGCACTACTGACTTTCCCAGAGTTTTAGGAAGCCAATTGCTCCTCAAAGATGCTCATCTTCAAGTTTCTCAGCTTTCTATCACCACAAGATTAAATGTTAAAAAAAAAAGGAAACAATTATGATAATTATGGAAAGTTCCATCTAGCTCATCCCACCACCCTAATTATCTAAGAAATTTTCTGCCTCTGTTGATCAACCTCATCCATATGACTCATAATGTTCTTAGTGGTCACACAGGTTATTAAAACACAATCAGGTTAAAAATGATAAAGGAACTGTCAAGTTTGATCATCTCCAACCAAATCTCTTCCCTGCTGGTAGCATATGGGAAAGGAAAAGAGTCACTGGGTCTAATAGTCTAACCTTACTAGTTATTAGTCAATGAACAAAGGTCATTCTGGTTCTGCTCCATCTTTACTTCTAGTTGCTGTTCTATCTTACCCCCACAATACTTTGTTTCAGTCTTCAGCCCAGGATTTCTGATTTGGACATCCTTAGGTATCTGTTCCAGCTTTACTTTCCCAAGTCAGTGCCTCTGCAACTGCAAGATGCAATTAATTTACTATGCCAACCAGAACTCTCTTCTCCCCTTCTATTCCACACTTCATTGAATAAATAGAATGGGTGACCAGCAGGCTCTCCTTAAGTCAGATTCATGAACAACCAAAAGGAAGACAAACCATGTTCCCTTCACCTTCACTCAAGATGTTTCCCTGACTCCCAACCTTTCCCATTCTTTCTCTTTGTTCCAAAGTTACTCTCTGGGAATAGATACTGACAGTTCCCACAAGAACATTTGTCACAGAACCATACAAGATCAATTCAGCATGTAAAAGTGAAAACAAACTTGGTATCAAGTAACAGAGTATTGTCTTGTCAATTGTGTTGTTTATAATTTATAATCAAAGAGAGAAAGCCCTAGACAAAGTAACATATAGTAACCTAATAAAAACATCTCAAACAAGAAGTTAATTGAAACTGATTCAGGAGGATAGTTTGGTCTTGCTATTTATCATGGACCATTCTCATTCTCATTATTCAACTGAAAAATGTTATAGGAATGACCGTTCAATAAGTTTCAAAGACACTTCAAAATGTCAGTCAAAAAAATATGAAGCGGTATGTGTAAAATTTCCTCACATATTTGAATTTCTATAGTAAAGACAAGAATAATATCTGCTACGTCTGCTTGTTGTTTGGTTTGACTTTTCATGACCTCATTTGGAGGCAAAGATACTGGTGTGATTTGCCAATTCCTCCTCCAGTTCATTTTACAAATGAAGAAACTGAGAAACACAATATTAAATGACTTGCTCAGAATCCTACAACTAGTAATATTTGAGGCCAAATATAATCTCAGGAAGATGAGAGTCCTCCTGACTTAAGGCCCAGCACTTTATCCAATGTGCCAGCACTATATTTGCAGAGGGCTCTAATTATGTGTGAGGTTGAAGCCAAAGAAATATTATCAAAATTACAACTAGGATTTTTTTTTGCACTTGGACCAAAGGTCAGGAAAGATGCCCTTAGCTGGTAAAGGATTAGAGTTGAGAGAGACCCCAGGACACTAGTACAAAGTGGGGAGTGCAAGGAACTCAATTCTGCAAATTATCTGAGAGCTTACAGTCCAAAACACCAAGTTCTTTACTAAGAAATACAATATACAAAGTACTGCATTGGGTGCTGAGGACAAAAATCCCTCAAAGTACTTGTATTCTACTGGGGAATACAACATGAAATGAGATAAGTACACACATGATTGCTTGAGGAGGGGAAGACAAGGGGAACAGAAAGTTACTAGCAAAAAGTAGTCACTCAAGCTATATTGAAAGAAAGTGGATTAATTCTAAGAGGCTCAAATAAAGGAGTTGCATTCCAAGGATGGGGGTACAACTGGAGCAAAGTCAGCTAAGCAGAACATGAAATTCCAAGTTCAAGTATTTTTTTGTGTTGGCCAGTTTGGTTAGAACATAGAGTACATGAGGGGGAGTAGTGTGAAATGAGCCTCAAAAGGTGGGCAGGATACAAACTGTGAAGGACTTCAAATGCCAAACTGAGGAATTTATATCCTATCCTAGGAAACATAGTTAATGAAAATTCTTTCCCCTCAAAAAAAATCATTTGTAGGAGACACACAGTTAGTGTGAATGACCTAGAGGAAGATCCAGCAAAACATACTAAGGAGTCATCACCCAGGTAGCAGGGATCAAAAGCTAGAGTAGAGAGAATCAAAGGGAAGAGGGTGATTGGCAATGTCAAAAACCACAGAGAGATCAAGAAAGATGAGGATAGATCGAGTGGGTCAAAGCCAAGATGGTGGAGAGCAGACTCGCTATTATCTCCTCTAAGTTTCTCTCAAACCAACAGCAGATTAAACCTCTAAACTGGTTTTGAAGTCAAAAAATCCACAAATACTTGGAGTACAACATACTTCTAGAAGAAGTTACCTTGGAAAAACATCAGAACAGGAATTTCATTTGGGAAAGAGGACAGTCTGTCGAACTCAGACAGCAGCCCAGGGAGACCAGGGCAGTAAGCTGGGGCTGGGAGTCAGAGCCTAGTAGCTTCCATGCACCTTGGGCTCCTCTGTGAGCCTCTTAGGCCACTCTGTCCTGGGTATAAGCAAGTGGTTTGGTAGATTTGCCTTTTGTAAAAGGTAAATTGTAAATCACCGAGACCAGGAAGAGTGCCAGACCTAATCATGATTACCTAGCACCAGAAATCAATCAATGAGCAAAACTGCCCCAGGGCAAATTAAAGCAGCTGTCTCTCCTTTGCTTTGAACAAACCTCAAGCCTTAAAAATGAAGAAAAAATAAAAAGAACTCTCATTATAGACAGCTTTTATGGAGAGAGAAAAGAACAGACCTCAAATCCTGAGGTTCATCAAGGTAAAGCAACTCCAGAAAAAGCCACAAAGAGAGACATAAGCTGGACCCTATGTCACAAGACTTTCTTCAAAGATTGCATAAAGGATCTTAAAAAAGAGTTAGAAAACAAATGGGGAAAGGAAATGAGATCATTGCAAAAAAGAATGGAAAAAGAATGAAATGAACAAAAAAAAATTCAATTGCCCAATTGCAAAAGGAGTTAAAAAAGGAAACTGAAGAAACTAATACACTAGAATCAGAATTGAACAAATGGAAGTGAATGCCTCAATAAGACTTCAAGAATCAGTCAGACAAAAACAAAAAAATGAAAAAATAGAAGAAAATATGAAATATCTCCTAGGAAAAACAACTGACCTGGAAAAATAGATCTAGGAGAGACAAGCTAAGGATTATTGGACTTCCTGAAAGCCATGATGAAAAAAAGAACCTATACAGGAAATCATAAAAGAAAATTCCCCTGATATTTTAGAATCAAAAGGTAAAATAGCCACTGAAAGAATCCACCAATCACCTCCTGAAAGAGACACCAAAATTAAATCCCCAATGAATATTGTGGCTAAATTTCAGAACTATCATACCAAGGAAAAGATATTTCAAGGAGTCAGAAAAAAACAATTTAAATACCCAGGAGCCACAATTAGGATTACCCAGGACCTAGTAGCTTCCACCTTAAAAGATCAAAGGGCCTGGAATCTGCTATTCCGAAAAGCAAAGGAACTGGGATTACAACCAAGAATAAGTCATTCAGCTAAAATGAGCATTATCTTTCAGGGAAGAAGGTGGATATTCAATGATATAGGTGAATTTCATCTATTTCTAATGAAAAGATCAGAACTGAAAAAAAAAATTGATCTCCAAACACAAAACTCAAGAGAAGCATAAAAAGGGAAAAAGAGAAAAACTCTTGAGAACTACATTTCTGTTATGGGTATACTTAGAGAATGTGGGTATAATTTGATTTTGCTATGATAATATGAAAAAGAAATTAGAGGTAGAAAAGGGATTATACTGGAAGAAGAGGAAAAAGGAGATGAAATAAGGGAAATTACATCTTACGAAGAGGCAAAGAAATCCTATTATAATTGAGGGAAAGAACGGAGAGGGATGAGCATTGTATGAATCTTACTCTCATCAGATTTGGCTCTAAGAGAGAATAACAGACATATTTGGTATCACAAAGAAAATTGCCTCACCTTATAGGGAAGTAGGAGGGAAAGGAGGAAAAGAAAGGAAAAGACAGAAGACTTAAAGGAAAGGTGCAAAAAAGGGAAAGAGGTTCTTAAAGGGGAGGACAGTTTGAGGGAGGTAGTCATCAAAAGCAAAATAATGAGGAGGAGGGAAGGAGGATAGGAAAGAGAAAAGCATAACCTAGGGTAAATACAGAATTCGTTATTTTAACTGTGAATGTGAATGGGATGAACTCCCCCATAAAATGGAGGCAGGTAGCAGACTGGATTAAAAGCCAGAATCTTATAATATGTTGTTTACAAGAAACACATTTAAAGCATAGTGATACATACAGAGTTAAGGTAAAAGGCTGGAGCAGAATATATTATGCTTCAGATGAAGAAAATAAAGCAGCGGTAGCAATCCTGATCTCAGATCAAATAAAAGCAAAGATCTAATTGAAAGAGATAAGGAAGGAAACTGTATCTTACTAAAGGGTACCATAGATAATGAAGCAATATCAATATTAAACATATATGCACCAAGTGGTATAGCATCCAAATTCCTAGAGGAGAAGTTAAGAGAGATACAAGAAAAAATAGACAGCAAAACTATATTAGTGGGGGATCTCAACCTTGCTCTCTCAGAATTGGATAAATCAAACCACAAAATAAATAAGAAAGAAGTGAAAGAGGTAAATAGAATATTAGAAAAGTTAGGTATGATAGATCTTTGGAGAAAACTAAATGGAGACAGAAAAGAGTTTACTTTTTTCTCAGTGGTTCATGGAACTTATACAAAAATTGACCATGTGTTAGGGCATAAAAACCTCAAAATCAAATGCAGAAAGGCAAAAATAGCAAATGCATTTTTTTTAGATCATGATGCAATAAAAATCACATGCAGTATAAGGCCAAGAGAAAATAGACCAGAAAGTAATTGGAAACTAAATATTCTTATTCTAAAGAATGAATGGGTGAAACAGCAAATCATAGACACAATTATTTCATCCAAGACAATGACAATAATGATATAACATACCAAAATTTGTGGGATGCAGCCAAAGTGGTAATAAGGGGAAATTTTATATCTCTAAATGCTTACTTGCATAAAATAGAGAAAGAGAAAATCAATGAATTGGGCTTACAACTAAAAAAGCTAGAAAAAGAACAAATTAACCCCCCCCAATCAAATACCAAACTTGAAATCCTAAAAAATATAAGGAGAGATTAATAAAATTGAAAGTAAAAAACTATTTAATTAATAAAATAGGTTTTATGAAAAAACTAACAAAACAGATAAACCTTTAATTAATTTGATTAGAAAAAGGAAAGAGGAAAATCAAATTGCTAGTCTCAAAAATGAAAAGGGAGAACTTTCTACCAATGAAGAGGAAATTAGAGCAATAATTACGAGTTACTTTGCCCAACTTTATGTCAATAAATTTGATAACCTAAGTGAAATGGAGGAATACTTACAAAAATATAGATTGCACAGGTTAAGAGAAGAGGAAATAAGTTATGTAAATAGCCCCATTGTAGAAAAAGAAATAGAACAAGCTATTAATCAACTCTCTAGGAAAAAATCCCCAGGACCAGATGGATTTACATGTGAATTCTAACAAACATTTAAAGAACAATTAACTCCAATACTATCTGAATATTCCAATAAACTATTGAAAAAATACAGAACAAAGGACTCCTAACAAATTCCTTTTATGACACAGATATAGTACTGATACCTAAACCAGGTAGGACAAAAACAGAGAAAGAAAATTGTAGATCAATCTCCCTAATGGGAATATTGATGCAAAAATCTTAAATAAAATATTAGCAAAGAGATTACAGAAAATTATCCCCAGGATAATAAACCATGACCAAGTAGTATTTATACCAGGAATGCAGGGATGGTTCGATATTAAGAAAACTATTAGCATAATTGACTATATCAATAACCAAATTAACAAAAACATAGGATTATATCAATAGATGCAGAAAAAGCACTTGATAAAATCCAACATACATTCCTATTAAAAACACTAGAGAGTATAGGAATAAATGGACTTTTCCTTAAAATACTCAGTAGCATCTATTTAAAACCATCAGCTAGCATCCTATGTAATGGGAATAAACTGGAACCATTCCCAATAAGCTCAGGGGTGAAACAATTTGCCCACTATCACCATTACTATTTAATAAGAGAAGAAAAAGAGATTAAAGGAATCAGAGTATGTAACAAAATTATCTATCTGGTGTTCAATTAAGAGTTCTAGATCTTCTCTGGACATAAATTTATTCCATCTCCACAGGTCTGAGAGGTAAACTATCCTATCTTCCTCTAATTTGCTTATAATGTCACTCTTGATGTCTAAATCCTGAACCCATTTAGATCTTATCTTGGTGTTAGGTGTGGGTCAAGTCCTAATTTCTTAATAAACACTCAAAAATAAGTTTATAGAGAAAAAATAAAAAGGTAGCGCCAACATTGCTTTTTTTGTCCCGTTCCCTTTGTTAATGTCCTTAGGGTCTCTTCTATGTAATTGTTAATATACTTGATTTATGTTCTTTTCTTTCTTTTTTAAAATCACTACTATTATGCCTTCTTTTATCCAGAAAGCTTTACCCCCAATAATAGACTTCCCTAGGAATAACTGACATTTTTGTTGTTGTTTTCAACAACAAGGATAAATATAGTGTTAAGTGTCTGAGGTCAGATTTGAATTCGAGTCCTCCCAGCTTCAGGGTTGGTGCTCTATTCACTGTGCCAAGCAGCTGCCCCAGCCCACAGTGTTCTTAAAAACTTCACTAAGAGGGCTAGACTCTGGATTTTCTTAGGGTTGATTTTCTATCCCTTATCTATCATCTGATGTATGACTTCAGTCACGGTGGCCTCTTCCAGGGTAGTTAATATTATGTCTTCAGTGAAGTAGAGTGCATCAATTCCCTCAGAAGGGGGAAATGTCACAGTCTGAGGGAAAGTTCAAGTATAGCAAGAACAGTAAAAGCATACAGAATTCCTTCCCAAGTGAAAGAAAATTTACCTTAGCTGCAGAAACAAGCTTTGGAGTCAATAATCAAATACCACTCAAAAAAGTGGTATGACCAAGCCTGAACTACTTGGTCTACAATTTTGATAAGGTCAGAAACAGCAGTAGTGAAGGGTATGACAACTTTGGCTCCTGTAGAACTCTGCAACTTTCCAGGGGCCATCCTCCTTCCTTAAGGGCCACTAAGAACTGTTATAAAAGTAGTTGATTATAATGAATTCCCCAACCTCATTATTAGAGAAGAAATATCTTTTAATTCTCTGAGTACCTGATATTACAGTGCTAACTACATGGGATGACTTGGGTAACTCCAAGGTTTTTCATTTTTTATTTTATTATTTTTTATTCACAATGATATGCATAGAAATTGTTGAAAGGGATTTCATAAATACTGACTCCCAAGAGCTAATGATATCCCTTTCCTCTATGGTCTGTTTTCTATAATTTCTCCACATGATCTAAAATAGGGACAAGGGTTTAGGTTTGGATGGTGCAGAAGGGTTCCTACGAACTGGGATTGAATTTTCCTGTACAGTTTTACTAGTTCTCCCATAGGTTGGCCATCAATTGATTTTTTTTTTTTTTTAGTTTGTTTTTAAGATATTTGAGTTCTAGATTCTCTCCCTTATCTCCACCCACGATTAAGAAACCACATGTGAAGTTATGCAAAACATTTCCATAAAAGTCAAGTTGTGAAAGAAAACATAGATCTTCCACCCTAATGAAAATTAAAACCCTCAAGAAAAATAAAGTTTAAAAAATAAGAGACAGCCCTGGTCAAGTGGTCTGGATCTGGAGGAAAACACAACTGGACAAAGGCTCTCCACTTTAGAGTTAAAACAAACAGAAAAATTTTGACAATGCCTCCTATTGCAGGACAGGATTTGAGTTTGACCTCCAATTAGAGTGTGTGATGTGAACCAGCCAAAGAGAGGTCAGACAGGTCAGAAGAAAATCAGGTAGAGCAAGGTCACAAAAAACCAGAATGTAGAAAGCACTCAGGAGTAGAATGGAGGTCAACAATATCACATGCTACAGAGAGCAAGAGGCCGATTATCATCTGTGTATGAACTACCTACACTTTGGTTCCTTTTGCAATTCTTCATATTTTATTTTACATATTTAAAAACATTATTCTGAGAAGGGGTACATAAGTTTCACTGGACTTTCAAGAGGTCCATGACATATAAAAAGGTTAAGAGCACCTGATTTAGAAAGTTTCCTTTCTGTGAGCATCAGAATGAGCTTCATTTTAATTCTCCACTAAAAATATTCAATTTCTCTCCTGAAGACTAACATCATAGGGGTAATCAGGGAAGCCCTTTATCAATGATAGTCTTGAAGCCAATTTTATAAGATTTGGCAAAGTTAGTTTGGAAGGTGACTTTCATGGAGATAGACATCTGCTTCTTGCATTGGCATCCAGGAACTGCGGCTGCTTTCAACTTAATTAAAGAGTGAATGTCAGAAGAGATGCACTGTTAAAAGAATTGCTATGCCCCCATATGCAAGAACAGACAAGTTGTGAAAGGAACTCATAGGAGCTCAGAAAATTTAGTGGCTTATTTTTCCTTTTTTTCTCCCTGTTTTCTCTCTCCCTTAGACTTCTAGACCAGAATGAAGAAAGGGGAATTTCTCCCTCTCATACCACAGGAACAGAATATGATGTCTTGCAAAAGAAATTCATTGTGAGTTTTCTGAGCTTGCCAAGGAAAACCTGAGAAGGATTGTTTTGGAACTAAGGCTACCTGTTGACTTTCTGCTTCCTTCTGAGTTTAGATTAGAGACTAGTTGTATTTTCAGCCTTGGGGCTTACCTTGTGGTTAGTACTGAATTTAAGGATTTCTAGAAGATTAAGAGCTGTTGAATTTGAGAATGATCATTTATTAAGTATTGGCTGTGTGCCAAGCATTGGCACCAACTATATGTGCAATATTAGATTAGACAGCTAGGTAGCTTGTATGTATGAATACTGATCACATAATTTTAGAGTACATAATTTTTATCAAATTGACTAATCATTCCCCAAGTTGGGTCAGCATTCATCCACTATATGATGAGAAAGCACTATAAAATATAGAGAAAATTCATGGTTAAAAATGTAAAAACTAATGATATATATATATATATATATATATATATATATATATATATATATTTGTCAGAGAATATGTCAATCCTCACCTTCCACCAGATGTTAAACTTATTAACCACATATTCATCTTCCCTGGAAGCCCAGGAAAACTTTAAAATGTATCTTGAAATGACAAAGAAATTACCCTTTTCTCTAACCTTATAGAACATTTTATAAAAATCCTCTTTAGCCATCACAACTTTAACACAAATATCTAGCTTCTAGGAATCTCACGGAGTATGTATTATGTGTTTAGATGATTATAACAAAGAAAGAAAATTATATTGAATTAAAGATGCAATTTTTTTCCATCAAAGCTCACTCATCCCTAATATCTATCCACAGACTCTTGGGAAGGCTGTGGATTTCCAGGTTAAGAACCCTAGTTCTAAATGCATAGCCATGAGGTAATATTTAAATTTCTGAAAAGTTCCTAAGATTAAATGTAAGTCCATATAAGCTCAAAATTTTAGTTCTATACCAGGAGATCATTATACATGGCAACAACAATACTATATGATGATCAATTCTAATGGACATGGCTCTCTTCAACAATGAGATGTTTCAAACCAGTTCTAATTGTTCAGTGATGAAGAAAGCCATATACACACAGAGAGAGGGATGTGAAATGTGGACCACAACATAACATTTTCATGCTCTCTATTGATGTTTGCTTGCATTGTGTTTCCTTTTTCTGATTTTTCTTTCTTGTAGATATGATTTTTCTTGCACAAAAATGATGTGTGAAAATATGTATACATATATTTGATTTGTCAAGTATTTTAACATAATTAACATGTAGTGGATTTCCCGCCATCTGGGGGAGGGGTGTGGAGTAGAGGGGAAAAATTTGTAACAGAAAGCTTTGTAAGGGTTAATGTTGAAGAATTACTCATACATATATTTTGCAAATAAAAAAAATTAGTTCTATGCAATCAGTTAAATTTAAAATGAGAAAATGAGTTGTTTTCTAAAATTATCTTTTACTTAATCTCTATAGAGAGTTTAAGAAATGGAAGAGCAATGAAATTTGTCCAGAAATTAGTGTAGATGAAGATATTTTCTACTCCTTTCCTCAAGGCTCCCTCACATGCTAACCATACATCTTAGAGGTCAGTCCAAAAGAACAACTTGCCAGGACCCCCATTCCATAAGGTATCCTCTGTCACCAAATTAGTAGGCCTCTCTTATTGTAGACTGAAGTATTGGTTAGCCTGTCAAAATAACCTTTTTCAGGATCTACTAGGTGATAACTTAGCAGATGAGGTACAGTTCTAGGGTATAGACTTGTATAGTCTCTCCTATAGTCTTTTGTATAGTAACTACCTGTTTGCAAAGGGAATTAGCATTAGAGGCAGTCTGTGCCCTTCCAGTTTTGTTAGAGTGGCAGCTTGCATTATTCAGTTCATAATAGGTAACTAAATGAAGGGTGATTAGATGACTTCGTGACATTTGTTCAATAGCAACTAAGATTCCATTAACAGGTGAGCAGTTTGTCTTCAAAAATAATATATAGTGAGTGGCTGCTTTGGGGGGAGAATGCAGGTCAGCTAGCCTAGAGGTTAGTGATTCTGGCTATTTCTGTACACCTGCCAAAGGCTCCATTCAATGGTATTTATGGAAATAATTAACATTTATATGTTGTCTATGTTTCAGGAGAGGGAGAGGGAGAGGGAGAGGGAGAGGGAGAGGGAGAGGGAGAGGGAGAGGGCTCGAAATAAAATCTTATCTAATTTAAGATACTGCTCTACCTGGGGGAGGTAAGAGAGAGTACAAAGGAAACTGATATTGATTACTTTTTAAAAACTGGGGAAAAGTTTCTGGGAATCAGTTTAAAATATGTGTGTGTATGTATGTATGTATGTGTGTATGTGTGTATATATATATATGATAACTGGGTTTCCAAGACAGATAGTGGGAATTGGTGGGACCAGGTCTCTGATTCCGGCTCCTTGTTCTTTGCGGCAATATCCTGTCACCTGCTTACTTATGCACTTAATCATTGGAGTAGTTCAAGATTTGGCTAAGTTCAGAAGTAAAGCTTCCACTGATGTGAGTGTTGGTTCTAAATGGTGGAGGTACTGAATGATCAGCCTGAAGGCCTGGGCCATAGATGCTCTAGTGGAGGATGTGTGTTGGGTGAGAAATCTTCAAGCCTGTGAAAAGGAGGGGGAAACTGAAAGTGATTGTTAAACTTTGACTGGATTCCCCAATTACTGTATGAAAAATGTTGAGTTAAAATTTGGGTAATCGTTGTTATAATGTATAGTTTGTATCTGTATTATCTAATTGACCACAATGTTCTTTCAGGATATGTAATTGTTTGAGAGTTCTTTAGACAAGTTCCAGAGTGGAAACTATGCTGGGTTGGGTGATTTGAGAAGGGGTGATTTGGTTTTATCTCAAGATCATAACCTTAACCCAGCAGATAGCTCCTTCAGACAAAGTGGAAGGAAAGAGGCTGAATGTATATGTTAAAAGAGCAATAGGCTTGAAATACTTATGAAGTCTAGGGCAATCATTTGGCTGATGAAGAAACAAAGGCAGAAGGAGAGTCCAAGCAGTCAGAGATGCATTTCACTGCTAGGATCCTTCTGTCCTTGACCTGAGCTTTAGAGATTTCCCTGGCATCCTTCCTTTTCAGGCTCAGGCCAGGTAGATATCAAGAGACAGTCCACTGGATTAGCAATCAGAAACATAGTTACCACTGGCCCTGTTAGAATTAGAACTAAACCCCGGAGGGACATTGGATTGTCAACCTGTCAGAGCTTTTGTATGGACACCCTTATCCTCAGGGAGGTAAAAGAAGTATAGACCCTGTACTAGATATTAAGGATTTATTCATTAGAAAATATGTCTCACAACTTGTTAAAGAACTCATTGCTTAGACTCTACCTTTAGGATTCATGGTGCACAAATATCAACCCTGAGGCTGGATCCTGATCCATGTTTGAAAGGACAGTGTGGTTGGACTTGTTACACTTGAGTCAAAGGACCTGTGGATGCTGCAAGAGAATGAACTGTAGAACTTGATCCTGTGGATGAGTTGAAATTACGCTTAACAATAAGGACTCACTAACTAACTTTGGGAGGGGACTGATGAATTGTGTATTATTTTGGGAATTTTTCAACTTGCTTTGGACAAAAATCTTGAGTCCGACAGAGATTATGTTGCAAGCAGTCAAATGAAGATGAGAAGTCCTCATATGCTGAAAAAAGAGGAGGGATTTGGGGCAGCGAGGTGGCGCAGTGGATAGAGCACCAGCCCTGAAGTCAGGAGGACATGAGTTCAAATTTGATCTCAGACACTTAACATTCCCTAAGCTGTGTGACTCTGGGCAAGTCACTTAACCCCAATTGCCTCAGCAAAAAGCAAAAAAAAAAAAAGAGAGAGAGAGGAGGGATTTGAGTGAAATGGGAAACTGAGGACTTCTCAGAATAATTACTGTGATTGGTGTGGTTTTTCTTTGGGAATTGCTAACTAGAATACTGAAGGAAAAGACTAAGTATGGTTTTTTAGAATATCAAAGGCAAACTGGAAGGGGAATCTTCTCTGCAAGAGGTCTGGTAAATATTTGTGATAAGTAAGTCATAAATACCTTGTTCTGGAGATTGGCGGTCCTGGGAACCTGTGGCTCTCTCTATCTATAAAAGATCTGTTCAGGCTAGAAACACTGGCCTCATTCTCCTCCCTGGCTTGCCCCAGAGGAGAATGATCGTCCAGAATTTTGTGAAATTCTAATAAACTTCTAATCTTCACTTTGAGAGATCTTTGAGTAATGATTTTGAGTCAGGGGTCGCATTTTTATCCCACACATTATGAACCATTCTTCCCACCACTCACCCCCAAGTTAGGTTAGTTTTTTCCTTAAAAGACAGTGAGACTGTCCTTAAGATGTCATTGTCTCTGGAACTGTGAAGGGACCCAACCACTCTGGAAAGCAATTTGGAACTATGCTCAAAGAGTTATCAAATTGCATACCCTTTGATCCAGCAGCATTTCTACTGGGCTTATATCCCAAAGAAATCTTAAAGGAGGGAAAGGGCCCCACATGTGCAAGAATGTTTGTGGCAGCCCTTTTTGTAGTGGCTAGAAACTGGTAACTGAATGGATGCCCATCAATTGGAGAATGGCTGAACAAATTATGGTATATGAATGTTATGGAGTATTATTATTCTGTAAGAAACAACCAGCAGGACGATTTCAGAAAGGTCTAGAGAGACTTGCTAAGTGAAATGAGCAGAACCAGAAGATCATTGTACATGGAAATAGCAATATTATACAATGATCTATTCTGATGGATGTCTCTCTCTTCAACAATGAGATGATTCAGACCAGTTCCAATGGTCTTGTGATCAAAAGAGCCATCTACACTGAGAGAGAGGACTGTGGGAACTGAGTGTGATTCACAACATAGCATTTTTACTCTTTTTGTTGTTTGCTTGCATTTTATTTTCTTCATCTTTTTTTCTGGTTTGATTTGATTTTTTCTTGTACAGCAAGATAATTATATAAATATATATGCATATATTGGATTTAACATACATTTCTACCATGTTTAACACATATTGGACTACTTGCCATCTAGGTGAGGAGGAGTGGGAGAAGGCAGCAGGGTGCAGAGGGGGAGGGGGATTGGGGGGAAACTGGAACACAAGGTTTTTAGCAAGGGCTAATGTTGCAAAATTATTCATGCATATGTTTTTAAAAATAAAAAGTTTTAATAAAAAAAAGTTGTAATTGACTCAGGGGACTAAAGTCTAAGAAACTGATGTAATTTACTGTTCACTTGAGTATGAAGACTGCCAGGAAGATGGGAAGGTAGGAGAAGTGGAGATTCAGGCCTTTGAGAAAAGTTTAGCAGGGTGATCAATAAGAACACTCATTTTACAGATAAGGATAATATTGAGGACCTCAAAGGAGAAGAAGTTTGCCCCAGATCATGAAGTTGGTAAATGTAGCAGAGTTAAAATTTGAACCCAGATCTTTTTATTCCAATTATCTTTCCCTTCTCCTATACCATGACATTGATGTCTTTAATTGCTTTCTTGGTGTATGAAAGAACTAGATGGAGGAGCCCTGCTTCTCTGGCCTGGAATACTTGGTGCATATTCTAAGGATATGCTTACAAATTTGGTTTTAAGAGTATTGCTCTGTCAGAGACTGGGATTACAACTGATTCTCTCTTTTTATTATCACTCCTGTGGCCACTAGATTGCTTTGGGTAAGTTCTAGCTCAATTAAAACAGACCAAATATTTTGAGTGGGAGAGATTGTTGCCATTATAGTTAACCACAAGATGAAAATGAATCAATACTATGCTGCGGCTCTTAGGATCAATGATTATTTGTAAAGTTCTTAGCACCGTGTCTAGAAAATAATAGATGTTATATATATGCTTATAGTCTTCCATCTTATAAAACCAGGAGAAAATTTGTTTTGTTCTATGTTACATAATCCATTCTAAAAATGACATTGGATGATGGGGATGATATAATAAAATATATCAAAGATGAATAAAAGGATGGGGAAAAGTTATATGATTGAAACTGGTAAGCCTAAAAAAGAGTAGATTAATGGATGATTTGATTATAGTCTTCTGATATATGAAGGTTTTTTAATGATGGAATTGCCAACCATCTGTTCTCTAAGTCTGTGGAAAATTTAATTAGCGAAAATAGATTTCATTTAAAATATGAAAGATTGCAATTCAATATAAGAACTCATTCTTTGATAAAACACTGATATAGCTTCTACCTGTAGATCTTGAAGTGATTGGCTGGTAGCCAAATCAGCTGACATCTTGAGATACTTACAACTTTGTGATTTGTCATGTTCTAAGTGATCAAAACATGAAATTTTGCCTCTTACGTTATCTTTCT
This sequence comes from Myrmecobius fasciatus, assembly GCA_023553655.1. NCBI lineage: Eukaryota > Metazoa > Chordata > Mammalia > Dasyuromorphia > Myrmecobiidae > Myrmecobius > Myrmecobius fasciatus. The sequence goes on along the minus strand of JAJPUD010001681.1, from coordinate 24,980 downwards.
GCTTCTGTGACAAAACATATTCAATTAGCATCTTGTCATTAACATATGAAGGTAGAGAAGCATTATAATATAAACCTAATAATGGCAATGGTGAAGAGCTTTTGAACCGAGGCCTTTGTAATACTGATATGGAAGACATCTGAATGAGATAAGACAATGAGAATATAGCAATAAAGTGAGGAGAAGAAATCATGCAGGGGGAAAAATCCATGGCTAATTTATAAATGCTTATAACATAAATAGAGCATTAATTTGTCACTGTTGTTGTCTTAGCAAGAATATTAGAAGAGAATATTACTTTATTATAAATCCAAGGGTATAACAGAGAGTGTGTGCTAGAGATGGCAGAATTTCAGCTGGAACATTGGGCTAGCCAGTATAATGAGAGAAACCGGAAATGACTATAATTAAGGAAGGTTTGGAATTAAACCTCACCCCCTGAGGCTTAGGGCAGCTGTGACTATTTGCTTTGCAGGACATGTAGGGTTAGAATTAAGATATTATCAGGCTAAATAGGGATATCATTATAAAGATGGAAAACAATGTTTTGGTTATATTTTTAAAATATACCTATTAAAATGGCAAATTTAGTCTAGCCTTTAAAAATATGATTATGAAAATGTTAAGTTTAATTTAACCAAAAGTTTGGGAATAAATATAAATTGAGTCATCAAGGGAAGTTCAGTGCTATACTTGTATATTTGTAGTTTTTTGATTATATATATTTAGGGTCCACTTGTTTTTCTCTTGTTTGAAGGCTTATAGGAGCTTCTTGGTGTATGAAGAATGCTGGTTCAAAAAATATTGTGATAGGGGGGCAGCTAAGTGGTGCAATGGATAGAGCACCAGCCCTGAAGTCAGAATGATCTGAGTTCAAATCTGGTCTCAGACACTTAACATTCCTAGCAAGTCACTTAACCCCAATTGCCTCAGCAAAAAAAAAAATATATATATATATATACATATATTGTGATAGTCATCTCAAAGGATCTTAAAGTATATCAGCCAGCTGGGTCATTACCCTATGGATTAATTTCTTTATAACAAAAACAAATATACTGTAAATGTGTGAAATGGCTATGTAGATCTTCATTTTCTTGCTTTGGAGGTATTCTTCATTATAGACCATGATCCCCAAATCAATATAATAGTATTATTCTTATGTACTAAGCCTCACTTGTAGTCTATAAAGGGAAAACAAGGATTTCCATGTCCTGCATCATCCACTAGAAAGTTTCCTTCTGGGAACAATGCATTTACTATTCATTGTTTCAATTTGATTGAGTTTTCATTCATATTATCAACAGTTTGAAAGGAGAAATATGCTTCTGTACTTGACAGCTATTTAGAAATTTATGTGGTGCTCCAACAATAATTATTAGAATTTGCAATTGCAAAGTACCCACACTTTGGAAAAAACAATTCTAATGTTTTGAATTAAAATCAATATGAAAAATAGTAACTGGCACATAGCACAACAGTCATGACAAAACAGCAACTGATTTAATTTATCAGAGCTCACAGTTCCCAGAAGTTATTTTAAAGATATAAGAAATATTTTGAATGGGAGGTAGGGTAGAACATAATGTAGCATCACCTCTGGACTATTCTTCCAACTGCTACTTTCATTCTAGGATTGGATCCCCAAAGAAGCTATGCATCCTTGGGCTCTTAGGTCTAAACCTATAGGTTCCTAATTTCATTAATTATAAGCTCAAATCCCCCACCCATTTGCTTACCATTAAAAATCAGGCAATGGATTCAAATAGCTCTTATAATAAAGGCATTTAGTCAAATGGCATAGCAAGAAGACTAGTTACAAATTATCCCACTGGAGTTCATTTCCAAAACTGCAATAGTAAGTAAGCAGGTAACACATGTGGCCAAGGAAGTCACAATTCCAGTACTGCAGTCTTGATGCCCTTTCTCTCTTTCTCTCTCAAGAGTTCTTACAAAGCTCATCACAAGTCATTCTGCTATTCAGCTGGGTTGGTTTTTCCAAGGACTGGATATTTGCAGGGCACAGTATTTCTAAGGAATTAACTTCTCAGCAAGGCTTCTTCATCCTAGAGTATGGTATCTTGGCTGGACAGGCTAATATGAAGATTTTCAGGAAGTTTGAGATTTATGTAAAATGAAATATTCATACCTTTTTAATAATTAACAAAGAATTTTATTTAGCCATAGTTAGAGAACTTTCATAGCATGGAAAGGATACTCAACAAGGATGCAGCCTGGATTTTGCTCAGCACAGTTTCCCTGCTTCTGTGTTGTCCTATAATAGTTCATAGACAGAAGCTTAAAGGAAAAGCTGAAGCTCCTCACACCTCCAGCTCTTTTTTGTAGTTAGGTGACCAGGAAGTCTCATCAATGACCCAAATCTCAATTCCTTTAAACAGCCAAAACTTTTTTGGGGGAAAGTCCTTTAAGGAAAAAAAAAATGAAAAACTAGCTCATTCCACACAGATGGAAAACCTGTCTTAATGTACTTTTTGTCTCTGGAATTGTAGGACCTCAATGTCTTTTTTTCCTTCATAGAGACCTGGCCATGGTGAATCTCTGCTGCTATATTGGGTTTGCTTCCCCAGCATCTCTGTTAAACTGTTTGATCTGCTAGATTCACTGGACTTGATCCTCAAAGGTTGACTCTGAGACTCGACCACCTTCAGCTTCAGTTGCAGCTGTTGACTTTATCCAGGGTATTGCTATATTTACTCGGAAAGAACAGAGATTCTGGACCTAAAGACTGAAAGAAGCTTTTCAAGTAACTCCAGTACAGGATTGGATTGACTCAGTGAGATATTTTATCCTAACTCCTGTTAATTATCTACTACATTTCCCAAATCTCTGCAGATTAGACTATAACCAGGCAATGGTGATTTGTCCAAAGATCCCAAACAGCTCTGAAGTTCAGGCTTTTCAGTTTTCTCAAAGATTTACATTTTTTACAAGATGTAGAATGATCCACTGAAAGGATCTCATTAGATGCAAATGCTATTGAACTGGGCATAGAATGATCCACCTCTTCATTTTGCTGTCTCTTGTTATACACACCTTATTCCCACAAATGTGCCACAGTCTAAAAGGGGCACACTCGTAAAGCAAAAAGATTGTTATTCTCTTAAAGTGCATTAAATATTATTATTAATATTTTATTCATTATAGAAAAAAATTGTGAGGTTTTTTTCAGTCTTATTTCAATACTTCAATAGGTCAAATAAATATCAGTATTCCCTCCAAAAATATCAATCATAGCCTGTCTATGCCTTCTCATCCTGCATATCTCTTTCCCATATCTTCTCATGGACATTTCATAGAGATCCAGAGAGTTCTGATGTTACAGGGCCTTCCTTTAACTTTCTTACCATTTCAGAGATGTGATAATCTTTTATACTACTTCTCCTGAACATTTCTTCATTGTTAATATGTTACAGCCAATCAAGAAGCATATATTGTTGCAGACACTGTGCAAAGACAAAAATGAAACAAGATTTGTTTCCAAGAAGCTCACAGTCAAATGGGGAAGTATATACAAGATATCATCTACAAGACAACCTTAGAGGGGAAGACATTAGCATACAGGAAGTGGGACTTAAATTGTACATTGAAAGAACTTGAAGATTCTTAGAGGCCAAACTATGACAGGAAGATGTTCTAGGAAACTAGGTGGCACTAACCCTGGAGTTAGAAATCTCTGAATTCAAAGCCAGTCTCAGACATTTATTAGCTTTTTGGTCATTTTACCTTTGGCTGCCTCAATTTCTTCATCTGTAAAATAGGGATAATAATAGCAGCTGTTCCCCAAGGTGCTTGTGAGGATTAAATTAATATTTGTAAAATACTTTGAAAACCTCAGAGCACTATGTAAATGCTAGTTATTATTATTATTGATATAGACAGAGTCAATAGTTAGTGCAAAGGTTCTTTCAGACAGATGCTGATACATATTTTTTATATATGAAGAACAGCAAGCAGCCAGTATAATTGAACCATAGGGAAAGTAGAGAAGGGGAATATATTAGCAGCCTGAAAAGTTAAAAGGGGGAAATATGAGGAAGAATTTTAAATGCCCTTTAAAGATGTCTATATTTGATAACATAGCTAATAAGAAACCTCTGGAATTCATTGAATTGAAGGAGTGATACAGTCAGACTTTAGTGGGTATGTGGAGAATAGACAGGAGTGAAATTGTAGTCCACTTATGCCTATCAGACACAACATTGTTTCCCTTTAAATGATCTGCAACTTTAATTCTTAAGAGACTATGGTATCTCATAACTTTCAGCCCTTCAACATCACACAGATAATATAAAAAGACAGGATCTATTTTCTAGGAAATTTTGGAGTTGGTAAAAATACTGAACAATTTCCATAAACCATTTAATTCTCACTCTTCTTTATATTCAATTCAAAATCAATATATTCGTATTGTTCTGTAAGAAACGACCAGCAGGATGATTTCAGAGAGGCCTGGAGAGACTTGCATGAACTGATGCTGAGTGAAACGAGCAGAACCAGGAGATCATTATTCACGGCAACAACAATACTATGTGATGATCAGTTCTGATGGACATGGTTCTCTTAAACAATGAAATGCTTCAAACCAGTTGTTCACTGAAGAAAGCCATATACACCCAGAGAGAGGAATGTGAAATGTGGACCACAACATAACATTTTCATGCTCTCTATTGATGCTTGCTTGCAAGATGTGTGGAAATGTGTATACATATATTCTATTTGTCAAGTATTTTAACATAATTAACATGTAGTGGATATCCTGCCATCTAGGGGAGGGGAGGGGACTAGGGGGGAAAAATTTCTAACGGAAAGTTTTGTAAGGGTCAATGTTGAAGAATCACCCATACATATGTTTTGCAAATAAAAAGCTTTAATAAAAATGAATAAATAAATAATCAATATAATTCGGGGCAGCTAGGTGGCGCAGTGGATAGAACACCAACCCTGACGTCAGGATGACCTGAGTTCAAATGTGATCTCAGACAGGTAACATTTCCTAGCTGTGTGACCCTGGGCAAGTCACTTAACCCCAATTGCCTCAGCAAATATATATATATATATCAATATATTCAATTTGGGGATCAGTTTATTGTCTACCTATAGCCTTTTACAATGATGATAAGCCAGATCTATAAACGATGTATCCAAGTGCCTACTGTCATCTTGATAATAGATATTCTTCATCCACTTTAGTTTTTTGGAGGTGGATAGGTAAAGGCAATATGTTGAATGATCATGGGTTTCATTTAGGATGTTATGTAATGTTCCCAAGTCTTGATGCAATCAACCCAATGTTATCCACAAACAAGAGCAACTGGAAGATCTCATTCTTTATAAGGAATTTCTTCTATTTTGACTACATCATGATTATTTATTATTCTTATTTGCATAATAATGAAAGAAAATGTCAAAGATTAAAGGACAGTGATAATAATACTATCAAAGAAACCACAAAGCTACAAACTTCAACAGGCAATCTACATTTATAAATGTAGAAACCAAAATAAGATGAAAATTATATCAACTATTATGCAGTTGATGTTCAACTAAAATAGAACTATAATAAACTATAATGATACAATCCCTTTTGAAACAAATCCTTTGATTCTGATTTTTGCATAATGTTCATGTTATTTCAGTGGGTTTCCTTGGGAAAATGAGAAAACTGAGGGATGAACTATTTAAATATAAATCATTTTCACATATTAAGGTATATGGTTAAGATACTACTGTCCATAGAGGAAATATATATGTCTCGCTAGGTGATTCTTTGAGGTACTATAATTATTTTCCAAGTAGAAAGTTCATTTTCCTTCAATTTTTTTAAAGAAAAATTACATTACATAAATACTTAGAGGCAAACTTATTCAGACTTCCAATGTATTGCTTTCAAACATTAAAAAAGTTACACAGAATTTGAAATTATGACAACACAGTAATATTCATTACAATTTATATTTTATTTTATGCTTATACATATGTATTTAAAGATGTGGAAACCAAACACAACTGAAAATTATTTCAACATGGAACTGGAGCATTAGGTAGTCCAGAGTCCTTCAAACAATTTAAAGTATTTTTTGGAGATCCAGGGAGATATAGATCCTGTCCCTACCCATACCCCTTACAAATGAATTCTCTCTAATGCTATTCCAGGATCAATATGTATTGTGTTTGGGGCAGCTAGGTGGCACAGTGGATAGAGCACCAGCCCTGAAGTCAGGAGGACCTGAATTCAAATCTGGTCTCAGATACTTAACATGTCCTAGCTGTGTGACCCTGGGCAAGTCACTTAACCCAAACTGCCTCAGCAAAATATATATATGTATTGTGTTTGAGGATGAGGGGCAGTCAATATCCACTCAAAACTATTTACCATAATATCCCACTAATGTTTGTATTAAACTTAAAGCAAAATACATGAAACATTAAATTGAATTAAATTCAGTTATCAAGCTAAATTATAAGAAAGATTTTGTACCCAGGAATACACTCTCCCACTAAGTTAGGGTAGGGACAAAGATATGAAATATATGTGCCCAGGGCAACACATATTGCAGGTTATATATAAGGAACATATGTGGCCAAAACCCACCTGGGGAGGAAATGTATATGTGATGGAGGCTTATGTGTGGCTTGGGCAACTCACACCTCTCTCTGAAGAGCCATGGCTGACCTCTGGTGATGTCTTTAGGTAAACTGCTTTCTCCACTGAGCTAGGTTCTTCTCTCTTTCTCTGTTAAGTATTATGTTCCTCTCTGCTGGTCTTCATTGAGATCTTACAGGGTAGATTGAAGTAGCTAGGATCTTAGCCCTGAATGTATCCCAGATTCCACAAAAGTCAGGGGGCAGTTTGAGATGATGCATGTTGTGAAAAATTTCTCATTGCCTAAAAGAATGATGACACAATGCCTTACAGGACTTACTTAAATTGTTTCCAGACTTGTGAAGGATATGAGGATGAAGGATCTCCTGGTTGTTAATGGGAAAATATTTTAAATGGTGAACCACAGCCCTCCACAACATGCACAGGTATGTAAGTTGCCTTTAATGTTCCTGACCTCCACAACCTTCTATTCTAGAGACTACTTAGTGAAAGAGGAATGAAATCATTGAATGAAATAAATTATTCTCTCCACTGGTTTGAACTAAAGCTTATCTTGCTCTCAGATGATGAGCAGATTTACTCCTGTGTATTTTCTACTATATTCTTGTGTGCAGAACTTCTTTTACTTGTTTTTTGTTTTGATAAATGATTTATTTGATTTTTGCTATTTGTGGTGGTCTTTTGTGGAACTAGTGGAAAGTGGGAACTAGATGGGAAGAAGCCATGTTAATAAGTATAAGCTAAGAGCTACCCTTCCCTTAAAAGTTATAAGGGAAAGGGTTTTCCTTTTGAACTCAGACTCACAGACCTATACTAGAGGTAACTGAGAGATAGCAGATGGTTGCAATTCTGGTCCAATTACCTCTCTTGGAGACTGAAGAATTACCCAACCTCAGCTATTCTTGACTGCCTACCCCGTCCCCAGTTATTATACTGACAGTACAGGCACAGCTCATCTACTCTTTTCAAAGTCAGGCTAGACTCCAAATCATAGCCACCAATACCACCCACTAATCACTTCTATCCATACACTCCAAAAACCTACATGCGTAGCTTACACGAATTTTTTTTCAGAATGAAATTCCATATAACTATACTATAAGCTATACCTAAGCACCTAACCAGGAAATAATGTCATATGTTTTAAATGAGTTGTTCTTTTCTGCTGCCTTCTCTCTGCATTGTTATCATAAAATTATACTTGATTCTAATTGAACTCCTAATCTGGACAAATTATTTTTATGAGCTCCACTTTAAAAAAAATTAAGAAGAAAGTGAAATTGTGATGATGAATATCTTCCCAACACTTCCCCACAACCACACACACACAAACATACAAATACCTGACCCTTTCATGTCCTAGTCTTTAGTCTAAATACTCACTCTTTTGGGATTTTGTCTTTTGTGAAGAGTCAATTAACAAATAATATGAGTGACTTGTGTTGGAAAAGTAGCACAAAAATATATGAATAATTCATTTGGGGTAACGTCCCTAATTTTGCATATTTTGCTGCTTTGTTCATAGAGAATAATCCAACAAATAGTCTGTCCTTAAGAATTTGAGATAGGGCTGCTTTGATCTTTGCTTTCATAGAATCACAAAATTTTCATGGTAGAAGGAACTAGTCTAACCTCCTTCTCTGCCAGAAAAAGAAGTGAGGGTCAGAATGGTTACCAAATTACTTAAGACTGCACATTTGCAGATCTCTCACTCCCAGTTCAATGCTCATTATGTAACTGACATATCATGACCTTTTAGTTCCAAGAACTTGAATATGTATGCACCATTTCCTCTTTGTTCCCCCAAAAGAATAAAAAAAATTACTCAAATATTATTTAAATTGATTTGCGATTTTACTGTGGGCACTTAAATTGCCCATTTCTTATCATTCATTCTTGCCAAATGAACAGCCAGTCTTCCCCCATCACACATTTCCCTGGTGTTATCTTTTATTCTTATTCTTCTAAGCTTCATATGTGTGTTGTTTGTATGTATTCATGTATATATGTTACAGCCTGCTCACACTTTATAGTCTCCTTTCCCTGCCATTTGTGTGGGATTCATTCTCAGTTCTTCAGAGATAATTGTGTTCCATGACTCATAGTTAGACAATAATACTGGTACAATTATGATACTAAAAAGATTAGACAATAATACTGGTACAATTATGATACTAAAAAGGTGAGCCTTTGTTTCCAGGAGAAGCTTGAGGTCACTAAAGAAACTTTGCAACTTCTTAAAGGCAATTTCATGTTCTCTACCTGTTTAATTCTGGGCCCAACTTGTTTATTTGTACTGTCTCTCCTAAATACTCATACTAATGAACAGACTTTATAGGTTGACTGTTGACTATATGTCATAGTTTAAGCAATGAACATCCTTCACCCATTTGGTCTTCCCTTTGTAGATGGGCAAACCAAAGTCTTTTGAATGGATTATAGATCTCTTTTGTGAGATTGGAAAATCTTGGAGCTTGATGCAACCAAAATATTGTGAAACAGAAACATTCACATCAATCATAATGAATTTAAACTTGAACTCTCTACTAGATATCCTCCACCACAGTGGCAAATACTTTTGGTGAGCATATATCTTCTCTGTTTTATGCCTCATCTGATGTTTATGTATGGAGGGCCATTAAACAAAGTTAATTCAATTATTTTATCTTTTAAGGATTGACAAATGACTCTAATATACACTTAGGAAATTCTTTGTTGAAGGAGAGCTTTAAAGAGAGGTTTTGCTCGACTAAATTGAAATTTTTTTCATAATTGATAGACAATAAGAACCCTAGTGTCTTATATTGCTTGTATCTCTCAATAAGTTCCACAATGTTCACTGTGTGATTCATTACCATTTGTGAAAGTTTGACTGTTTCTACTAATACTCTTATTTTGGATATACTTGATATATGTTTGGATGAGTAGCAATGAGAAAGTAGGCATATAGGTTTGTAATTATTGGTATTATTTAGGTTGCTTTTTCAATATCTATGTGTTGTGAGATTTTTTTCACACCTTTGGTGTTCATTGTGAATGGAGTTCAAGGTCTGACAGGAAATACCAATCTAGAAAACCTTTTAAGTTATGGACCTTAAGTCTCTTTTCTGAGGACTAGTCCAGCTAAGTTTAGAGAAAATTATCAGTGAATATGTCATAAGGTAATACATTTTTTGACTGTGGCAATTATCAAAGATCAATTGCTAAGAAATAAAGGGATTGCAATTAGTATCACCTTAATGAAATTATTGATCCTTGAAGTATGGCAGATATTTAAAACCTCATTTGTCCCTTGTACCATCTAATAAACACAACTAAATGTTAATGTTGATGATCACAACCTAGTTGATATAGAAAACTTCATTCTCTTTAAATTATTTTTAACAAAATACTTGTTTTCAAGTCATGGAGAATATAGCTAGAAATGATTCAGGTTTCTTCCTAGCTTCATTGAACTCCAATCTGTTTATACAGAAAGTATTCTACCGAAATCCTCATTACTTGACAATCACATAAGTGAATGCTACATGTTAACAATATTTGGAGAAAAAAAATCCTTATTTTGGGGCAGCTAGGTGGTACAGTGGATAGAGCATCAGCCTTGAAATCAGAAGGACCTGAGTTCAAATGTGGCCTCAAATACTTAACACTTCCTAACTGTATGATCCTGGGCAAGTCACTTAACCCCCAATTGCCTCAGCAAAAAAAAAATAAAAGAAAAAGAAAGAAAGAAAAACAAAAAGAAAGAAAGAAAAACGAAAAAGGGAATCCTTATTTGCATGACATGAATCAACAATCCATTTCATACGTTTTTCTTTTCATGTTTTATTGTCTATTTAAATACTTTTTTGAAGATCTGGGAACTATGTTTCATTTTACTGTGTTTTTTTACTCAGCAAAACTCTGGTTAGGTTAGATTTTATACTAAAGAAAATAAAGCATGTCTAGTGAATTTTATTTACAGACGAATATTTTCAACGGATATAATCATAAAGACATTCCATGAACTTCAACATTTATAAATGAACTATGTGAAAACATGAAGGACTGTTTTGCTTTCAAAATGAAAAAAAATATCAACTAGTATTAAAGGTCAAATGATCTTCAAGATTGTTGTATATAAAGGTCAGGCCCTCTAAGAGGCATAATATTTGAAACTGTTTCCATATTTTTCCTTTAGAGCCTGAATAAATAGATTTTGTAAGGAATTAGGTAAAACTGAATTTTGATGACTTGAATGTCTTTCCATAAGAGCTATAGTAAGGCCATATTGACCATGGAACTCACTCACCTGCCTTGCTCTATTCTTCCTTTGGTAGTGGTTTCCCTAGAAACTGTCTCTCTTTTCCAGTAGAGCCAATGTCAGTTTTTCACACACACAGGAAATTTAATAGTCAATTTAGTGCTATTTGCCATAAGACACTATGTTGTACTTCTTTTTCTAAATCACAAAATGTCTAATGAATACTCTACATATGAGGGAAAAAAATGCATCTTTTTCACTGTTAAAATTTAAAAACCCTTGAATGTTCCCATGCCCAAATTACAGAAATGAAGGAAATGAAAAGGTTCTTTTCAGGAATCATAACTAGTATTAGATATTTAATTGTGCCATGCTAGAACCTAAAAATAACTAGGAGGTCAACAAGTTCTAAATCATACATGAGAGCAACAGTAGAAAAGGGTCAAAGATATATTTTAGTTGTTTATTAAAAAAAAAACCTAAATTTACCTAGCAATGATTTTTATAACAATTTCAATGCATAATGGTTCATAATACTTTTTCAGTCTTTTCCTGTTTCCATCATTATTCTTTATCCATTTCTCATTCACTTTTTCTTAGACTGTATGATTATAGTATATATGTCATTCTTTTGATTCTGCTTTTTCTTTTCTTCACAAAGTCTTTCCTAGATGTTTTAACATTCTTCCTGTTTATTTATTTTTAAATACATTGCTAGATAGTGCAATGGATAGAGCACTACTTTATAGTCAAGAGAACCTGGGTTCAAATTCATAATCAGACATTTAATACTTAATTAGCTGTGTGACCCTAGGCAAGTCACTTTGCCCCAGTTGCCTTGCCAAAAAAAAAAAATCTTGATCCATCAGCTTTACACATTCTATGTTCACTTCTTTTTTTCCTTTTTCTTCTGTTTTTTTTTCTCTTGTAGTTTTCCCCTTTTGTTCTGATTTTTCTTTCCCAACATGATTCATAAAGAAATGTGTAATTTTAAAAATTAATTTACATATGTAACCAGAAAAAAAAGAAAACAATAAAAAAGGGGAAAAAAGAAATATTTCATTACATTAAAAGACTTCATGGCAAGGTAGATAGGGAGATGGCCTAGGAACCAGGACAACCTGGATTAAAATCCCATTATCATATTGGCTATATGACCCTTGGAAAAAAAAAAAACCCTTACCCTCTAAGTATTCTAGGCAAGTTTCTAAGATATTAAGTGCCAGAGAAGGTGCTGATCTGTATTGGTGAAGGGAGTATCCTCACCAAGGAGTTCCCCATGTCAGCAAAATTATAGGTCCATTTCCTTATTTCCTTACATTAATATACCTATCATCTACTGGGTATGATTCCAGATTATTATTTCTCCTTAATATGACAAGCTAGTAAGAAACTGCCTGAAATATCATTGTTAACTGCTTCAAACTTGATTTGTTTCGAAAAAGGAGGGGACTCTGATCTTGAGAACTGGATGTGCTTGAAATGTTGAAGATATGTAATGTTGATTCTAATCTTCGAGAGGGAAGAACTGAAAATGTCTAGATCCCAATAAAAAGAAAAATGAATTAAAAGTATGTAAACTTTTGTTTATAAGTGTATAAATTCAAAAAATGGTTGTACAGAGCTGGAGGATACAAAATTGTGGAAATTATTTTTTTCTTTTGACTCTGCTCCTTCCTGCCAATCTATGAAGATGTGTTTGGCACTCTAACTCTCAGAGAAAAATCTGTCAACTTTCTGATCAAGTAAAAGAGCAAAGCTCTATCTTTCTTTCCCTTCTTTCATGTAAGACATAATATTAGAAAGCCTTTTTACTATTTTCTCCCCTTCTTCCTGCTGGACAATGGAGCAGTTAAAAGTTCTCTATGTTTTCCATATGGTAAATATGAAGTTAGAAGTGTTTTGTTTCTTTTCTCTATCATGTTTCTCTTCTGTTCTGAAGAACAGAGTTAGAAAGAGTATCTTGACTCCCCACCTTTGTGATTAGTGATGAATATAAGACCCTCCCTCTCAAGAGTTGAGAAGTTCATATAGAGGTAAGATTAACTGGCCCAAAGAAAAATAATATAATTCCTTCCTTTTTGAGAAATAATCGTGTATCTGAGGTTCAGAAAACTGCATGTTTAGGATTTTTCTGGCATCACAAGACAAAATATTAGTGACTTCAGAGTCACTGGATCTGGACTATCTGGATCCTATACTGATTTCATTACATTAATGTACCTATCATCCAGTGGGTGTGATTCCACTTTATTTCCTTTCCCTTACAGTGAGCCTGACTGCTATCAGAAACACTGTGATATCATACTATTAGCTACATATGATCATTTCCCAAGGTTTCCAAGGTCCCTACCCTGGGGTTTCTGACCATACTGGGGCTTATTATTAGAGGGAAGAAGAAGAAAGAAGAGAAGGATGAGGAGGACAAGAAGGAAGAAGAAAAAGAGGAGAAGATGTTTCTTGGACCATTTTTAAAACATTTAGAGGAACACACAAGAAATAGCAAAAGCAAGAACAGCAGAAGACAAGCAGAAGAGTTTTGGAATTACCATAGTAAATTTATTATCTGCTTTTAAAAATACATTTTACATAATAAAGATTCATGATTACACATTAAGTTCTTTTTCTGTTCTTTGTAGATTTGAAAGAATCTGTGAATCAGTAAAGTAAAATCACAACAAAAAGAAGAAATGAGAATTATCATAGCCTTTTATATACAATTACATGCCAGAAAACCTGATAACTTAAAATAAATATAGAATTGCATACAAAAATAAAAAATACCTCAAACAGCAGAATACCAAATAGAAACCTTAAAACATTTGAATTTCAGAAAATGAACTAAAAGTAGGTGTAAAGAAATTAGCAAAGCTAAAAAATCCTAGCCCAGATGGGTTTAAAGGAGAATTTTATTAAATTTATTTTTAAAATTAATGCACATACTAGATAATTTTTTTTAGTTCAGGAAAAAGATGCACCAAAATCATCTTATGAAATTGAGTCCTATTTAAACCAATAATGGCTAAAACAAAACAAAAGAATTAGAAACCAATATATTTTAACAGTTAATATTTTAACAATATTAACAGTTAATATATTTAACAATATATTTTAAATCTGATTTAAATCTTTAAGTAAAAGATTGTCAAAAAGACTATGTAATATGTCTAAACTATGATTCACTATTATCAAGTCAGAGGATACAAAGATGATTCAATTTAGAAAAAGGTATAGAAAAGGTCTTTGATGGCATGCATCACTCATTTGTGCTTGATAACAATGATGATGATGATAAAATAGACATAAAAGTAATTTAATAATATAATTCAAATGTATGCAGCTAAAATCAAAAATTAGCTTTATGGCCAATAGTAAAATATTAAAATATTTTCCAGTAAATAAGGAAACATAATAATGCTCTCTTTTCTCACTATTTGATATAGTTAGAGAGATGCTACCATTAACAATAAAACACACACACAAAAAAACAATAAAACAAAAAAAGAAAAGTATACAGATCATATGACTTATTTAGGAAATTCTTTAAAAAGCCAAAACAACGCCTAATTAACAAAACAGCTTCTTCAGTAAAGTAAAAGGATACAAATTTATCCACAAAAAAATCAATAGTATTTCCATATAACAGTAATGAAAGTCAGAAGAATATATTTAAAATGGAAATCTCATTCAAAATAAGAAGAGAATGCCTAAAATATCTGAAAGTCAAACTACCAAGTTATATTCAAGGTTTCTATAGATTAAATTACAATTTTTTCATTAAAGAAATGAAAAAAATGACATAAATAAAATATTTAATATTTCTGACTAAATTTGCTAGAGGAGTTTCTTAATTTTTTAGACTCCTTTCTGACTTTTTGTACTACTCTGAAGTGAAAAAAAAATCATCTACTTAAATCTAAAGTAATACATCATTCAGTCTGATATAAACTTCAGAGTAGATATGTGGAAGCATCTTTCTTGGCAGGAAGTACTTCAATATCTTTTAAGAAGAAACCAAACTGACTTGCCTAGAATGGATCTTAGAACATTATTCTCATCACATTCTATGCCATATTGGAAAAGTCAAAAAAGTCTTCTAGAGGAAATTCCACCCCTTACATAGATTTAGGAGTATTACTCAGCAAGCCTGATATGTATTCCAAGCCTGGGACTTCGAAGAGTTTGACATAGGGAGCCCTAGAAGATTAAAAACAAAAACATAACTTAAAAAATCAAACAAAAAGATAATTATGAAAACTCCCCATTCCCAAAGAATCATGGAATATGGGAAATGAAAACCAGGAATCCTAAGGTTTGGATTTAGATTTCAAAAGAATAAAGTCCTAAATAGAAATGATCTGGTCCATGTTGACAGTGATACAAAATAAAGCACTAAGAATGAAAAACCTGAAACACAATAAGGATCATCTCACCTCTTATACAATTATCAAACTTCATCACAGGTCAGAGTCAGCTGCAGTAAGTAACTAAGAGGTCATTGTCATTTTATATGCAGCCTGGCTATGCAGATATGTTGATAGCAACAATTGCTTTGCTGCCCTGTCATCATTTAATATTCTCTGGCCCAATGGTAAGGACTTTACTCACCTTAGAACACCATTAAGAAGGGGGAAACATCAAATCTCTGCCTTATTATAGTCCTCTTCCAAGGGAATATTCTACCTTTTCCAGAAGGGTTCCCTTATTTCCATCACCAGAAAGCAAACCACATCCCCAAAAAGTTATCCCCTTTATTTTCTAAGCATTGCTTGAAGTAGAGTTGTCTCATGATAGGGTAGCAATGTTCCAAATTACAGTAAAAACAAAATGGAGGATGATTAAACTGATCCTGCCTTTGCAACTATCCATGATGGGGTCCTCTTTCTGGGCCTTTGTCTTTGCCCACACAGTCACAGTTGTACCCCTTTGTGAGTAGCCAAGTTAATGCTAAACATCTTACTTTCAGTGTTGTAGGTTGAAAAGACAATAACTTTTCAACACATCCTTAAATCATTTGTGAAAATTGTTGTCTAATACTTGCTTGGGAAATTACATTTTATTTTTCTGCTTTATTGATCACATTTAATTCTAATTTCTTAGGATGTGTGAAGATGTTCAAACCTTACTTCAAGCTGTAAAATAACAACAATCTTTTTTTTATGTTTAAAAAAATAGAATAGAAAAAAGGACAGAAAAGGAAGATAAAACAAAACAAGACAAAACAGAACATTGCCTTGAGCCTAGCAGAATATCAGGGAGGATTCAAAATATATAACAATAAATTTCCAGTTCAAGAATAATAATAGAAGAAGAAACTATATCCATCTTTGCTTTGCTTTCTTGTAAATTGTTCCTTTGTTCTCTGCTGCGTACTTTTTTTACTTTATTCTTTTTTTTTCCCCTTATATCCTTCCCATCTCCTCCAAGCAGGCTATAATTAAGCACAGATATATTTATATATACATACTTAAATGTATACACATTTACATCCATATACCACAGCCCTCATAAATCTATATATACATATATTCATACCCATCCACAGACCCACACACATATACATATACCTACACATATATAGAGAGCAATATACATATACACATGCACACATATATGCATACATATATACATTTACTCAGACACACATATATATATATATATATATATTTACCCATTGCGTAATGGGTAAATATAATGTGACACATTCACCCATGTGTTTTGTTTTACCTTCCTTTTCTGTCCTTTTTTTTCTATTCTATTTTTAAAACAGAAAAAAAATTATTATTTTACAGCTTGATAAAACAATATTAGTATGGCTGACATATAATGTAAATTCTCTCTTGATTGAATCTTCAAATTCGACTTTGTCTAAGATAAATGATTACTAGCCATACTTTTGTTTTCTAATAAATTCTACTCTTTATCCTTGTTGTAATCTGTTGTTTCCTATCCTTGCTAACTCTTCTGCTTTAATTCTACTCCTCAACTTGCCTTGCTATTATTGAATCTCCCCCCACCCATGGATTATTCCCTTGTCTTCTTCTCCCACCCTTTGCTTCCCTCTAACCATCCCTCTTCACTTTTTTCTTCATAGATTTTCTTCTTAGATTCATGTTATATCCATAGTGTTGCTTATTTAACCCATTTCTGATGTGAGTAGGTTTTCAGAACTCTGAACTCTCCTCCCTCTAATGCCTCTGTGTCTATTCTTCCTCTGCACCTCATTTGCATAACATAATATAATAATAATAATATGTACAACATAATACAAATAGTAATATTTTTACTTTTTTCTAGCAATTTTGTTTTTTTTAGTCAGATCTTACTCAGCTTTGCCCCAATCGTTCTTTTGAGCTACCCAATTGCTGATGTCAATCTTAAAGATTTATTTCTATGTAAAAACATATACAATTTGTCCATGTTAAATTCCTTGAAAATTATCTTTGATATTATCAAATTTTCTAATATGTTAAATTTTCTATTAAGTTCAGATTTGGTGGAAAGAAAGTTCTGGAAATCTCCAAGTTCATTGAATGTCCTTTTTTTTCATTCAATTATTGTGGATAATCTTGCTGGATATGATATTTTTGGCCACATATCTAGAATAATCTTTTTTTTTTAAAGAAAATCCACTCATATTTTCTTTTTTATCATAAAATGATGTTATTCCTTTCCAAACTGTTAGTCAAACTGGCAGACTTACTTCATCATTTATTTTTAAAATTACACAAAATTTCTTTCCTTGAGGGCTTTTAGAACTTTTTTTCTTAATTATGATATTTATGATTGTTTCAGTAAATTAGTTATATAATTCCTGGGGCAGGAAATGTTCTATATAATCAGCTCTCCAGGGGACATTTTGCTGGTGTTTAGTGTATAGAGTGTTGAACTCTATAGTGTCTAAATTACCATTCTGCTGGTGACACCATTTGTGTAACTGTAGCTAGCCACCTAACCTCCTCTCAATTTCTTCACTTTATTCAAAGGGGACAATAATATGTATAGTATGTACTTTATAAGATTGATGTTAGAATCAAATAAAATGCTGGTTCTGCTCACTTCATTTTGTCAGTTTATATAGATTTTCCCATGTTTGTCTAAAACCATCATTCTTGCCATTTCTTTTAGCACAATAGTACCCCATTACAATCACATAGTACAACTTCTTCAAGCATTACCCAATTGATGAGCATACCCTCAATTTCCAATTCTTTGCCACCACAAAAAGAGTTACTACAAATATTTGTATGCAAATATTTTTCATTTTTCTTTGATTTCTGTGGGATTCAGAGCAAGCATGCACAATTTTATAGCCCTTTTGATGTAGTTTGAGCATCTCTAGAATGTTTAAACTAGTTCATATCTCCACTTATTTTTTCTCATCTCTGCTAGCAATTGTCATTTCTGATAGCTGTGACGTGGTACCTCAGAGTTATTTTAATTTGCATTTCTCTAATCCATAGTGATTTAGAGTATTTTTTCATATGATTATAGATAACTTTCTGACCTGTTCTTCTAAAAACTGCTTATTAATATTCTTTGATAATTTGTCAATTAGAGGATAGCTCTCAGTTTTATAAATTTGACTTAGTTCTATACTCAGTGTTTGAGAAATGATGCCCTTATCAAAGAAACTTATAAAAATTTGCCTCATTCTCTATAGTACCTTTTATCAAAATGTCATTTCCCTGATTAGCTCTTTTAATTAGGTGTATTTGAGAACAAAGTGATTTGAGCTTCCGGGGGTGGAGCCATGGTGGCGGAGATCAGACAGGAGTCTCTGTAACCTCCTCTAACCTCCCCTCAAACCAACAACATATGAAGCCTCTAGACTGATTCTGAAGCAAAAAAAATCTACAATATCTGGAGAACAACACAATTCTAGAAGAAGATACTCGGGAAGAACCTCGAAACAGCTCTGTTTTAATTGGGCAGGGGGGTGGTCTACTGAACCCAGACTGCAGCACAGGGAGACCGGGGCAGGGAGCTGGAGCAGGGAGCTGGAACAGGAGTCGGAACAGGAGTGGGAGCGTTGTGCTTTTCACACACCTGGGAGTCTTCTGCGGGCCTCTTGGAACAATCTGTCCTAACTGTGGGCAGGTGGTTTGGAGGGTCTGCCTTTTGAGGGGGATAGATTGTGAATCACTGAACCCCTGATGAGCATCGGAACTAGCTGCCATTACACAGCACCTTAAAGCAATCAAACAACAGGACTGATCAGGACCAGAAATAATTCAATCAGCGGAGCTGCCCAGTACCTGAAATAATTCAATCAGCAGAACTGCCCCAGGGTGAACTAAAGCAGAACTGCCCAGCACCTGACATAATTCAATCAGCAGAACTGCCCAGTTCCTGAAATAACTCAATCAGCAGAACTGCCCCAGGGCAAATTAAAGCAGCTGTCCCACCTTTGCCCTAAACAGACCTCACACCTTTAAAAAAAAAAAAATGAATAAAAAACCAGAAAGAGCTCTCACCATAGACAACTTTTATGGAGAGAGGGAAGAACAGACCTCAAATCCTGAGGCCCCTAAAGGTAAAGCGACTCCAATAAAAGCCCCAAAGAGAGACATAAATTGGTCTCCATGTCACAAGGCTTTCTTTGAAGATTGCATAAAAAATCTTAAAAGAGAGTTAGAAGGAACATGGGGAAATGAAATGAGATCACTGCAAAATAAAATAGAAAAAATGGAAAAAGAATGCAATGAACAAAAAAATGTAATTGGTCAATTGCAAAAGGAACTAAAAACAGTAACTGAAGAAAATAAGACATTAAAAATTAGAATCGAACAATTGGAAATGAATGACTCATCAAGACTTCAAGAATCAGTTGAACAAAAACAAAAAAAAATGAAAAGATAGAGAAAAACATGAAATATCTCCTAGGAAAAACAACTGACCTGGAAAATAGGTCTAGGAGAGACAAACTAAGGATTATAGGGCTTCCTGAAAGCCATGATGAAAAAAAGAAGCTAGACACTATCTTCCAGGAAATCATAAAAGAAAACTGCCCTGATATTTTAGACCCAGAAGGCAAAATACTCCTTGAAACAATCCACCGATCACCTCCTGAAAGAAACCCAAAAATTAAGTCCCCCAGAAATATCGTGGCTAAATTCCAGAACTATCATACCAAGGAAAAGATATTACAAGAAGCCAGAAAGAAACAATTTAAATATCGGGGAGCTACAATTAGGATCACACAAGACCTAGCAGCTTCTACTTTGAAGGATCGAAGGGCCTGGAATCAGATATTCCGAAGGGCAAAGGAACTTGGATTACAGCCAAGAATAAGTTACCCAGCTAGAATGAGCATTATCTTCCAGGGAAGAAGATGGTCATTCAATGATATAGGAGAATTTCACCTATTTCTACTGAAAAGACCAGAACTGAACAAAAAATTTGATCTACAAACACAGAACACAAGAGAAACATAAAAAGGTAACAAGAAAAAAAAAACTCTTGAGAACTATATTTATGTTATAGATACTTATAGAATGAGGGTTGGTTTTATGAATCTATTATTACATTATGATTATGATATGATTACTGTGATTTTATGATTATTATGATATGATTACTGTGACTTTATGATTATTATAATATGTTTATTGTGATTTTATGATTATTATGATATGATAAACTGAAAAAGAAATTAGAGGTAGAAAAGGGATAACACTGAAGAAGAGGAAAAGGAGGTAAAATAAGGGAAATTACATCACATATAGAGGCAAAGAAAACCTATAATGATTGAGGGGAGAAAAGGGAGGGGAATGAGAATTGGGTTAATCTCCATTTCATCAGATTTGGCTCAGTGGGAATAATAGACGTACTTACAAGGAAACAGGAGGGAAAGGGGGGAAAAAGGGGGTGGGTGGGGCTCTAAAGGGGAAGGATTGTTTGAGGGAAGTGGTTTTCAAAAGCAAAATAGTAGGGAGGAGGGAAAGGGGATAAGAAAGAGAAAAGCATAAGCTAGGGTAAATAAGGTGGCAGGAAATACAGAATTAGTTATTTTAACTGTGAATGTAAATGGAATGAACTCTCCCTTAAAGCAGAAGCAGATAGCAGATTGGATTAAAAACCAGAATCCAACAATATTTTGTATAGAAGAAACACATCTAAAACATAGAGATACATACAGGGTGAAGGTAAAAGGCTGGAGCAGAATCTATTATGCTTCAGGTGAACAAAAAAAACCAGGGGTAGCAATCCTGATCTCAGACCAAGTAAAAGCAAAGATAGACTCCATTAAAAGAGACAAAGAAGGAAATTATATCTTCCTAAAGGGTACCATAGATGATGAAGCAATATCAATACTAAACATATATGCACCAAGTGGTATAGCATGGAAATTCCTAGAGGAAAGGTTCAGAGAGATGCAAGAAGAAATAGACAGCAAAACTATAATAGTGGGGGATCTCAACCTCCCTCTCTCAGAACTTGATAAATCAAACCACAAAATAAATAAGAAAGAAGTTAAGGAGGTAAACAAAATGTTAGAAAAGTTAGGTATGATAGATCTTTGGAGGAAATTAAATGGAGACAGAAAGGAGTTTACTTTTTTCTCAGCAGTCCATGGAACTTATACAAAAATTGACAGTGTGTTAGGACACAAAAACCTCAAAATCAAATGCAGGAAGGCAGAAATAATAAATGCATTTTTTCAGATCATGACAGAATAAAAATCACATGCAATATAAGGCCAGGAGAAAATAGACCAAAAAGCAATTGGAAACTAAATAATTTTATCCTAAAGAATGAATGGGTGAAACAGCAAATTACAGAAACAATTACTAATTTCATTCAAGAGAATGACAATAATGAGACAACATACCAAAATTTGTGGGATACAGCCAAAGCAGTAATAAGGGGAAATTTTATATCTCTAGATGCTTATTTGCATAAAATAGAAAAAGAGAAAATCAATGAATTGGGCTTGCAACTAAAAAAGCTAGAAAAGAACAAATTAAAAACCCCCAATCAAATACCAAACTTGACAACCTAAAAATAAAAGGAGAGATTAGTAAAATTGAAAGTAAAAAAACTATTGAATTAATAAATAAAACCAAAAGTTGGTTTTATGAAAAAACCAACAAAATAGATAAACCTCTAGCTAATTTAATTAGAAAAAGGAAAGAGGAAAATCAAATTGTTAGTCTCAAAAATGAAAAGGGAGAACTTTCCACCAATGAAGAGGAAATTAGAGCAATAATCAGGAGTTACTTTGCCCAACTGTATGCCAATAAATTTGATAACCTAAGTGAAATGGAGGAATATCTACAAAAATATAGATTGCCCAGATTAACAGAAGAGGAAATAAATTACTTAAATAGTCCCATTTCAGAAAAAGAAATAGAACAAGTCATTAATCAACTCCCTAACAAAAAATCCCCAGGACCAGATGGATTTACATGTGAATTCTACCAAACATTTAAAGAACAGTTAACTCCAATATTATATAAACTATTCGAAAAAATAGGGAATGAAGGACTCCTACCAAACTCCTTTTATGATACAAACATGGTACTGATACCTAAACCAGGTAAAACAAAAACAGAGAAAGAAAATTATAGACCAATCTCCTTAATGAATATTGATGCAAAAATCTTAAAAAAAATATTAGCAAAGAGATTACAGAAAATCATTCCCAGAATAATACACCATGACCAAGTAGGATTTATACCAGGAATGCAGGGATGGTTCAATATTAGGAAAACTATTAACATAATTGACTATATTAATAACCAAACTAACAAAAAACATATGATAATCTCAATAGATGCAGAAAAAGCATTTGATAAAATCCAACATCCATTCGTATTAAAAACATTAGAGAGTATAGGAATTAATGGACTTTTCCTTAAAATAGTCAGTAGCATCTATTTAAAACCATCAGCTAGCATCATATGTAATGGTGATAAACTGGAACCATTCCCAATAAGATAAGGGGTGAAACAAGGTTGCCCACTATCACCATTACTGTTCAATATTGTATTAGAAATGCTAGCCTTGGCAATAAGACAAGAAAAAGAGATTAAAGGAATTAGAGTAGGTCATGAGGAAACTGAATTATCACTCTTTGCAGATGATATGATGGTCTACTTAGAGAACCCTAGAGAATCAACTAAAAAACTATTAGAATTAATCCACAACTTAAGCAAAGTTGCAGGATACAAAATAAATCCACATAAATCATCAGCATTTTTATACATCACCAACAAAATGCAACAGCAAGAGATACAAAGAGAAATTCCATTCAAAATAACTATCAATAGTATAAAATATTTGGGAATATATCTGCCAAGGGAAAGTCAGGATCTATATGAGCAAAACTACAAAACACTCTCCACACAAATAAAGTCAGATCTAAACAATTGGAAAAACATCAAGTGCTCTTGGATAGGTCGAGCGAATATAATAAAGATGGCAATACTACCTAAACTAATCTATCTATTTAGTGCTATACCAATCAAACTCCCAAGAGATTATTTAACTGAACTAGAAAAAATAACAACAAAATTCATCTGGAAAAACAAAAGGTCAAGAATTTCAAGGGAATTAATGAAAAAAATGCAAATGAGGGTGGCCTAGCTGCACCAGATCTAAAACTATATTATAAAGCAGTGGTCACCAAAACCATTTGGTACTGGATAAGAAATAGAGTAGTGGATCAGTGGAATAGGTTAGGTTCACAGAACAAAATACTCAATGACAATTGTAATCTAGTGTTCGATAAACCCAAAGACCCCAGTTTTTGGGATAAAAACTCACTATTTGACAAAAACTGCTGGGATAATTGGAAACTAGTCTGGAAGAAATTAGGCATTGACCCACACCTAACACCATATACCAAGATAAGGTCAAAATGGATTCATGATCTAGGCATAAAGAATGATATTATAAACAAATTAGAACAATGTAGGATGGTTTACCTCTCAGACCTGTGGAGGGGGAAGGAATTTGTGACCAAAGAAGAACTAGAGGTCATCATTAATCACAAAATAGATAAGTTTGACTATATCAAGTTAAAAAGTTTTTGTACAAACAAAATGAATGCAGACAAGATTAGAAGGGTAGCAGTAAACTGGGAAAATATTTTTACATCCAAAGGTTCTGATAAAGGCCTCATTTCTAAAATATATAGAGAATTGACTCAAATATATAAGAATTCAAGCCATTCTCCAATAGCCAAATGGTCAAAAGATATGAACAGACAATTTTCAGACGAAGAAATCGAAACTATTTCCGGTCACATGAAAAGGTGCTCCAAGTCACTATTGATCAGAGAAATGCAAATTAAGACAACTCTGAGATACCACTACACACCTGTCAGATTGGCTAAAATGACAGGAAATGATAATGATAGCTGTTGGAGGGGATGTGGGAAAACTGGGACACTGATACATTGTTGGTGGAACTGTGAACGGATCCAACCATTCTGGAGAGCAATTTGGAGCTATGCTCAAAAAGTTATCGAACAGTGCATACCCTTTGACCCAGCAGTGTTTCTACTGGGCCTATATCCCAAAGAGATTTTAAAGGAGGGAAAGGGACCCACATGTGCAAAAATGTTTGTGGCAGCCCTTTTTGTAGTGGCAAGAAACTGGAAATTGAAAAGATGCCCATCAATTGGAGAATGGCTGAATAAATTTTGGTATATGAATGTTATGGAATATTATTGTTCTGTGAGAAACGACCAACAGGAGGATTTCAGAGAGGATTGGAGAGACTTGCATGAACTGATGCTGAGTGAAATCAGCAGAACCAGGAGAACATTATACACAGCAACAAGACTATACGATGATCAATTTTGATGGACATGGTTCTCTTCAACAATGATGTGATTCAAACCAATTGTGCTGCGATGAAGATAGTCATATACACCCAGAGAGAGGCCTGTGGCAACAGAGAGTGAACCACAACACAGCATTTTAACGCTTTCTGTGAATATTTCCATGCATTTTGTTTTCCTTCTTAGGTTGTTTTTTTCTTCTTCTCTTTCTAGATCTGATGTTTCTTGTGCCGTAAGATAACTGTATAGATATGTATACATGTATTGTATTTGTCATATAATTTATCCTATTTAACATGTATTAGATTACCTGTCATCTA
>JAJPUD010001680.1:366626-401598 GCA_023553655.1 Myrmecobius fasciatus | reverse complement strand
TTTTTTTTATATATTTAAGGACCATTAGCAGAATATAATTTACTATCCTTTAAGGTCGCTCATTCTATTTTTGAACAACTCTAATTGTTGGCAAGTTTTTCCTTAATTTAGGTCATAATCACATTATTCCCATCTTACTTCCCTCTTTTCCCACTTCTACTATCTTAGTTTCACTCTTTGGGGCCAAGATGAACAAGTTTAATTGGTCTTCTCCTGGACAAAATTTCATGTTAGATGACTGATGACATTCCCAGTTCTATCATTGTATTCCAATGCAGATTGTGTCCTTCACCACAGTGAAGCCTGGTAATCTTCCAATCGAATCTCTTTCATGGGTCTAAAGGATGGCATTCCCAAACAGTGCAGTGTGTTATAGATGTGGTCTGATTAGGGAAGAGTATAATGGATCATAATTTCCTTGGGCAAGATTCATTTAAGATGCACAGATAATCGAAAGCTTTCTCTAAGTTGTGATGATCGACATGCCTATAACAAAATGAATCCATTTTGACAAGATGGTTTAAAGTTGTTTTGTAAAAACTTTCCTTCAGAAATTGCCTATAAGTTTTCTCTTTCTTTGCCTGAGTAATATCCTCCAAAAACCTATTATACAACTGTAAATATTCCTATCCCAAGTCTAACTGTGATTGATGGAATTCAGTTCTTAAATTGCTTCCTTATCATAGATTAGAGCTACCAGGAGGGGACCTCAATCTTTCAGCACTTAAAAAAGCAAATCTTATTTATCCATAAACATTTTTCCATCTGTTAATCAGATGTACAATCTAATTGTCAATATTTAATGTTATCAGGCTAGAAAAAAGATATTTATCATAACAATGTTTTAATTCCATGACAATTAATCACAAAAAAATGAAAACCAAATATTATTAAGCATTTGCTAACTGGAGATTAATACATGCTATATTCCTGTGCCCTTAGCCAAGAGAAAATTGCCATGAATATAAAATAAAAAAATGAAAATGGGTTTTTGGCTTATTGTCAACACACACAAAAACTTTTAAAAATGAATTTATTGACACATTTTGTTTGACAAGACATTTCCTAAGAGACATCTAAACATTCTCCATCCCTTTAAAATTATATTTACAGAAAACAGTTGGTAGCAATCACCTTCTCCTGAACTATTAGCACCCAATTTTGGAATTTCTGTACTCAAGCTATTCATATAGTTACAACACCAGAAATATCTGTCTTAGTGAGCATCATTTTTTTAGATAATCTTGTATTTATTTTTAACACACATTGCTTTATGAATCATATTGGAAGAGAAAAATCAGAGCAAAAGGGAAAAACATGGGAGAGATAAAAAAAATCAGAAAATATAAATGAATATAGCATGTGTTGATTTATATTCAGTCTCCTTAGTTCTTTTTCTGGATGCGGATGGCATTTTCTTTCCAAGGCCTATTGGGATTGATTTGAATCACTGAGCCACTGAGAGGAACATAATCTTTCATATTCTTTTTTTTTTTTTTGCAAATTCTTGCTGTTATTGTGTACAATGTATTCCTAATTCTGTGTCCTTTACTTTTTAGGGTATGATAACTAACATGAACTATCAATAGTATTTGACCAAAATTCAGTTGCCTTACTCTGCTGACTTCATGGTATGGTTCCCTCCCTAGTAAAAGTGCTCTTCCTTTTATGCCCTTTTATGTGAGATAATTTACCCTATGCAACTTTTCCCTTCTCTTTTTGTCCAGTGCCTATTTTATTACAATTTTTCTTTTTATAAAATCTGAGACAATTCACTTTTTGTTCTGTTCAGTTTTCATTTATGATTTCTTCAAATATATATCTGGAAAAAAATGAACAAACAACAAACAAAAGCAAATAGGCTTTAAAAAAAAAAGCTCATTATGTTTCAAATGGAACTACTTGCCTGTATCTTTAAACTCAGATAACTCTAGCTCTCATTGGTGGCTAACAGTAACCCTTAACTCAAGCTTTGGTGAGTCATTGTTTAAGTTTTAATGCCTTAAAATAAAAATAAATATCAATTGTTTTCCTCATAAGCCTGAAACTAAGAATCTTTTCCTCCAAAATTTATAGTTTTGTGATACTAAATTAGACCATTTATTGTCCCAATTCCTACTCTGCCTTTGTTCACTACCTCAGACAAACTGAGACCTGGGAATAACATAATTTAGAAAGGCCAAGGTCACTTACTGTTTTCAGGGCTATCACTAGCCTTTTACTTGTCATTGGAGTTGGATGACTGTGGAGGAGAGAGTGGGGCCTATGACCCTGTGAAGCTCTGCATCACTTACATACAATTTATGCTCGTCAAGAAATCACTTTTGTGATGTCATTGATTATCTTCAAGAATGAAGGATGAACAACAACAACCTCTTTCTGACCCATTAATTTATTTTTAAAAAATTATTCCATCAATCACAGAATTCTCTATGTATACTCCTTAAAATTGTCCTATTGATGATAAAACTCTTAGGCATTATAAGTATCACCTTCCTATATAGAAATACAAATAATTTAATTTCATCATATCACTTATGATTTCTACTTCCTGCTTACATTTTTATGCTTTTCTTGAGTCTTGTATTTGAAAGTGAAATTTTGTCTTCAGATTTTTTTTTAAGATCAGAAATGTTTGACATTCCTCTATTTCACTGAATATCCATTTCTCCCTCCCAAAGAATTAAACTTAGTTTCTTTCTGGTTGCTTGCAATATTTTCTTTTTGAACTGGGACCTCTGGAATTTGACTATAATATTCCTGGGTGTTTTCATTTTGGAATCTCTTACAAGGTGGTTGGTTGATTGGTAGATTTTTTTCAATTTTAATTTTGCCCTTTGGCTCTAGTATATTTGGACAGTTTGTTAAAATTTTTTGAAATTATGTCTAGGCTCTCTTATTGGTCATGGGTATCAGGTAGTTCAATAATCTTAAAATATCTTTTCCTAATCTATTTTACAGGTCAGTTGTTTTTTCCAATAAGATATATCACAACTCCATCTATTTTTAAAAATTCATTTGAATTTGTTTTCTTGTTTCTTGATATTTTATTGAGTTAATAATTTCAACTTGCTCAATTTTAATTTTGGAGGAATTATTTTTCTCAGTGAGCTTTTATACCTCCTTTTTAACTTAGCCAATTTTTAAAGATGTTATTTTCTTTGGTATGTTTTGTGTTTCCTTCACAAAACTATTGACTTTTTTTTTCATGATTTTCTTTTTCAGATCTTTCCTTTAGGAATATTCTTTGGTAGTTTTGTGGAACATGAATTGAAGAGAGGAAAACATTAATAGAAATATGTTGTTCGTAACAATTGAGGTGATTGTCCCATTCTATTCTGTGGATTAGACCATACATGGAGTATAAAGTATAGTTCTATAAATAACATTTCAAGATGGTATTGATATGATGTAATTTATCAAAAAGGGCAGTCAGGATGACATGGACTATGAACCATGTAAATGGAAAGAAAGTTGAAGTAATTATGGCTCTTGATCCATAGAGAAAAGATGTCGAGAGCGTTCAATAGATGTCCCCGAGTCACTCTAGAGAACAGAACTAGGATCAGTGTGTTGCCAAGAGGCAGAATTTGGCTCTGCAAGTGAAGGACAGATATGAATCTTTGTCATTGTGTGAGATTTTGTCACTCTTTTTAAATAGCTATAATTTCTAATTTTTCATGATGGAGGCAAGCTTCAAAAATATCTTTTGGACAAATAGCACAAAAAAGAGCATGGATATCCCCTACCTCTTGTCTGTAAGATTCCCTCTCCTGATAATGTAATAAGTCTGGAGAACCATATTGGTTCCTCTGGGAAATCAGGGTTTAATGGAAAAAGAAAAGTGGTGATATTCTTAACTATCTATTGGCTTAGCTACTTTCTCAATTATGTTATTAAATATAACCTGTCTCATGTTTAATGCCTTGCCAGCTTGAGTGTTTATAAGGGAATTGGAAGAATGCCAGAGAAGATATTCCCTGGGTATAATAGGTGGAGACAGATGAACCAGAGAGGAATGAGAACCATCCCACAAAATACATTAGGGGCCATTTGTACCAAGAGAGTCATTGACATAAGGGTTACATTAGAAAGACCCTTCTAATATTTACAGCTGCCTACAAATTAGATGAACTGACTGGGAGGTATTGAATTGCCAGTCTGTTTGGTTTGCAGGCAGCAGATGGATGACCACTTGTCAGGGATGCTACAGAAGGGATTCATACTTTGCATAGAGGACTGAAAGAGCTGACCTTTGAAGGCTCTTTCATTTCTGTTATTCTACGTTATGCCACTTACTAATCTACACACTATTCCCTTAGGTATCTGGAACCAATTTTTATTCATCTTCTGAATATTACATTCTCTAAATGTCTATCATCTCACATAATTTTGGGAAGCTTGAACTTTGTTATTGGCAATGGATTGACAAGAAATGATCTATACAAATCAGGTTTGAGAAACTGCTTCCCCACCAATCATCTCTCTTGGGATAATAGCTTAAGTCAAAGGAAAAAAAAATCTCATCAAAGGCATTTATTTTCATAATCTCATGATATTAAATGTCAGACTCTGGAATAAGCTTAGGGGAACCCCCACCCCCATATATTTCTAATTAGGAGATAAGTGTAATTGACTGAAAGTAACATTCTCTATTTCTTATCTTATCCCTAGAGATTGACATTATAGATTACACTGAAAATGACCATTTCCTACTTAAACTTATTCTGACCCTGAATATCACTGATTCTGAATGTGACTCCACAACACAATTGCAAGAATAATAATATGGAGATAAATGGGTTATGGTTTCTTCTCCTGAGGACTATTAATTTGATAGCACTCTGCTCTTATTGGGAGAAATGCTAGAGGAATTGAAAAGAACACTTCAGATCTTCATTCTTCCATGTTCTGGTTATATAACCACAGGCAAATCTTTCCTACTATCTGTACCTCAGCTTCCTCATTCATAAAATGAGGTAAAAAGTTGTCCTCTAAGGTTCATCCAATGCCTCTACTGAGACCAATCTAAATCTGCAGTAAAAGCTATTTTCTTTTTTGGACTAAAAGGAAAGGAAGCAGCATACTCTGGTGTCCTAGTGGTGATAGTCAGAGGCCGTTTAGCCTGGGGCAATGTCATCCAGTTCAAAGAGTTCAGCAAGTTTTTGAGTGCTAATTTGTGTAGAGTGGTAATTATTTAGGTGATTTGTTGATTAAAGCTAACCTACTCTAGTCATTTATATAAGGACATTTTCTCCCTTGTAAATAAATACTTCTGATAAACTTGTAGTTTGCAGTACTTAGTAGTAGGATAAAGGAGAAAAAGAATGATTGATCATAGAGCTAGGGCACCTAGATAGAAGAGCATCGGGTCCCTTTTTTTTTTTTTTTTTTTTTTTTTTTTTTTTAAACAGTCTTCTGGCACATTAACTGTTTAGATCAGCTGCATTGAGTAAGAGACAGGAAAAGTAATCCCATGTAGACTATAGGAAGAAAAAAGTCCTGAGGCCTCAAGCAAAGTTCATAAAGGTCATTTCAGCAAATGAACCAATTCCCTGTGAAGAAGAGTTTGTTCACATCTGAAGCCCACAATCCCATTTGTAATCCTTTGCTTGTCCTCTCCCCAACCTAGATAATACTGAATTCTGAAGATTCAATCAAATACTTTTTAAAAAAAAGATTATATCTTTTTTTTTTTTTCTTTTAGTGTTTGTATCTTTTTTCTACTCCTCTTTCTTTCCTGCCCCAGAGAATCATTACTTTCAATCATCTATTTTTTGGCAAGAAAAAAAAAAAAAAGAAAAAAGAGAATTGAAAATTCTGACATAATATCCAATATTCCATACTGTGAAACCCCCATTTCTACAAAGTAGAGGTGTATTTAAACATTAAGAAATGTTTAAGAAAATTAAGTCTTTTTGGGGGGGAAGATTGGATTTAATCTGCATGCCTCCTTTCAGACTGAATTTATTTTAAAGTAGGTTAACTTGTTGCTTTGTGTGAGCATACAAATCTAAATAGATTTTCACAATGGAATAACAACTCTTCCTCATTCATGATCAATATTGAAAACACAACAATCTCACTTTAAACAACAATATGAAATACTCTATAGGCATTTGTTAGAATCATCATTGTTGTTCATCTTTTGTTTGAAAGAGGGACAGGGGCAGCTAGGTGGCACAGTGGATAGAGCACCAGCCTTGAAGTCAGGAGGACCTGAGTTCAAATCTGGTCTAGGACACTTAACATTCCCTAGCTGTGTGACCCTGGGCAAGTCACTTAACCTCAATTGCCTCAGCAAAAAAAAAAAGAGCAACAAAGACTTCACAAGGTGATGTCTTGACCCACATGGGCAAAAAGCTTTGTAGGAACTCTTTATTTATTTAAATATGTTAAATCCAATATATGTATACATATTTATACAATTATTTTCCTGCACAAGAAAAATCGAATCAGAAAGGAAAAAAAATGAGAAAGAAAACAAAGTGCAAGCAAACAACAACAAAAAGATTGGCTTCAATCATCTCATTGCTAGAAAGAGTCAAGTCAATTAGAATTGAGCATTGTATAATCTTGTTGTAATAATCTCCTGGTTCTGTTCATTTCACTTAGCATCAATTCATGTAAGTCTCTCCAGACCTCTCTAAAATCATCCTGCTGATCGTTTCTTATAGAATAATAATGGAATACTGTTATTCTATAAGAAATAATAAGCAGACTGATTTGAGAAAAGTCTGGAAAAACTTACATAAACTGAGACTGAGGGAAATGAGTAGAATGAAGAAAACATTGCACACAGCAATAGCAATATTGTGCAATGATCAGAAGATAGACTTAGTTCTTCTTTGCAACAGGGTGACACAAAATAATTCCAATAAATCTGGGATGGAAAATGCCATCCATTTCCAGAGGGAGTATTATGGAGACTCAATATGAATCAAAACATACTATTGTCAACTTTTTTTTTTTTTGGTTCGCTTTTTCTTGTGTTTTTTTTCCTGATTTTTCTTTCACAAAATGAGAAATATAGAAATATATTAAAAATGATTGTATATGTATAAATAACCTATATCAGATTGCTTGCTTACTTGGAATGGGAGAAAGGTATACAAGGGAGGGAGAAAAAAATTGGTTTTCAAAATCTTAGAAAAATGAATGTTGAAAAGCTATCTCTACATGTAACTAGAAAAATAAATTACTATTGAGGAAACAGACAAAAAAATACTAAGGTGATATCTTAACTTGTGCATGAAATTCACAATTTGGGAAGCTGAAATACACAATTTGTGAGGCTGAATTAGTCCAAGTCATCAGCTTCACTTTCTCTTCCAATCGTTGAAGTACAGTTGCAGGACAAAAGTCATAATGGCTGGCAATGGCCTGGGTTACAATGGATGACTGACTAAGCTGTAAGCATTCCATAATATTTGCTTCAGCTGCCTTCTTGGTCATTGGAACAAATTGCTCTCATCCATTCATTCTGCTGGGTTAAATCACTTAGAATCTTCACTGACAAACTGAAGCCTGGGAAGGAGCTACTTAGAGTGAGGATAGGCTCTACGTCTAAATTCAAATGTTGCCTCTACAGCTTTAACTCCTGACTTCTGGAAAATTAGTTCATCTTTCTGAGCCTGATTTCTTATATTTAAAATAAGAGGAATTGGTCTATTGAGCTTCTGAGGGACCTTCTGGCTTGAAATGTTTAATATTATTGTGCTCATTTGTCCTGTGCTCATTTGTCCAATACCTGCTTGAGTCTGGGTTCTGAAGGGTTGTTGACTATTACTCTCCTCATTTCTCGAAAGGTAATACTGAGGTATTGGGGATTCTAATGTTATTGCTTATGAAATCTAATCTGGTATTCCTCAATATCTTTTACCCTGTTGATTTTTCCCTAATTTAAATTAGCATCACTTAGCTTTTAAGATGGTGCAATGTGTCTAATTTCTTTTCAGTTCCTTGCTGCATGCACATTACTGACATGGATGACAAGCCTAAATCTTGCAACATTTTGATGTTCATAAGATTTTCCTCTTGGGGTTAGAGGGAAAAGATAGTCTCTTCAAGTTCCTTTCTCCTAAGGCTTGGCTGGAAGGGTGCTATTGTAATACTGGATTCTGCCCTGACTTTACTCAAGTCTCATAAGTTATAAATATTTCTTGTAAAGTGATCCTAATACACTTTCTTTGTAATTGTCTCATTGCAATCAATGATATGAAACTTTTCTCTCCTTCCAAATTGAATACACACACACCATCTAGTTGGTATCTTTGATTGAGGAGTGATTCAATATTAGTACTTAGCAATTATTCACACCTATTTTACACCTTTATTTGATTCTGTGACTCAGTTAAAGAAGTATTCTCATCCTATAAAGATTTCAGGGTACTAGAGATTCTTGTTAGTTATATTAATTGGAGTAGAAGTTATTGATTCACTAGCTTTCTATGTTTAATTGGAAAGGATTGGATCAATAGTCTTAAACTATGAATGCAATGTAGACCTTGCTATGGTTTAGTGAAGACATCTAATATTTGAAAGTGATGTTGAACAAGACAAAGAACACATATTCTGGAATATTCATATTATTGAAGATTAGTCAAGTTCTGTCTCTGACATATTCTGGTTGTATGACCCAGGGCAAAGGAATTCTCAATCCAGCACCCGTTTCCCCACTCCCCTTAGCTCCAACTCCTATCTTAGGTATGTTTCCAAGCCTATAAATTATAGGGTAGTTGCAAATCTGCATTGATAGAATGAATTTCTTCATGGGGAATTCTTTACATCAATAACAGCATATGTTTGAAGCAGCAATAAAAAGAATATGGCATTAATCTCATCTAGATTCTACTAGATCTATTTCTGTATTAAGTAAAATTACAAGTAGAAAAGAAATAGGGTTCAATGAACCAAGAATTAAGGATATTTGGATAAAAATCTCCATTCTTACCTTTATTAGCTATCTGGCTATGGGGAAACCTCTTAAGTTCTCTGTGCCTTAATATTCTCATATATAAAATGGGAATAACAATACCTAGAGACCTATAGAATAATATCAGTCAACTAGAAAGCATTTATTAAATTGAACATTTTTAACCTATTACTTATTATTTAATACATTATAATATATGACATTAGTCTGTACATTTTATTTGTTTGTAAACCCATTATGTATTAAATCCTGGGGATGCAAAGAAAAGAAACAAATAGGCCTTCTCCTCAAGGAATTCAAATAATAGAGGGGAGATAAAATGTATGATCAGAATATAGTTATATATGTGATGTATTCAAAGTAGACACAAGAGAACCTTAGAAGAAAAGGCATTAGCATCTTGGGAGTCCTTGAAAAGGCCTCCTCCAAAATATGTGATGTATTCAAAGTAGACACAAGGGAACCTTAGAAGAAAAGGAATTAGAATCTTGGGAGGCCTTGAAAAGGCCTAGTTTTTGAGTAGAGTTTTGTAGGAAACCTGGGATTCCAAGAGGCCCAAGTGAGGAGAGAGAATATTCTGGTATAGAGCAGGAATAGCCAATGCAAAAGGGTGGAGAGGCCAAATGAATTGTCTGCTGTGATTAACAGCAACAAGTAGATCACTAGGGTTTGACTATGAACTATGTAGACTAGAAAAAATGACTAGAAAAGGAGAATAGGATCAGATTTGATGAGCTATGAATGTCAAAATGAAGAAAGTAATATGGAATCTCACTACAATTTTGAAACTCAAATGAGATAACATATAGAAAGAACAATTGCATGTCACTTATTACTATCACAGAATAACAAAGGCCCCATGATAAAAGTGGCCTAAAAGTATTGCTGCAATGTCATAGAATTTCAAACTGGTTTGAATCTAATTTATGCACTGGCAAGAAAAAAAAAAGATGGTTCAATCTTTGAAAGTGCTCATATAAAAAAGATCTAAAGGGACCAAGATTTTGAAAAGAATCATTTTTATAAGAAGATTTTAAATTAAATGAATTAACCAGAGCCACATCAGTGAGTCAAAGGATTGGGAACAGAATTCATGTTCTTTAACATCTGGTCCAGCTCTTTAGAGTCTTTGCCTGTTGACTCACTGTGTGTTCTTGGGAAATCACTTCCGTATTTTCATTTTATGGGAAAGTTACATTAAATCCATTTTATGATATCCTATGGAAAATGTGAAGTCCCCTAAGGGCAGGAATTGTGTCTGTGTCCACTTGTTTGCATATGTACTGATGTCATTCAGGTTTGAAGAGCACACTATTATTAAAATGGATGTCCTACTATAACATTGTAGCCAATGGTCTTTTTCTAAAGTTAAAGATACCTTTGTCCTTTTCTAATGGTCCTTTCCTAAACTATTTAGACATGAAAACTAAGGCATAATTCTTTCATTTCTGGGCTGTTAGCTTGTAGAGAGGATCTGTGAATGGGACTAGTATTTGTTCAAGACCTTAAAATGCTTCAGACAGCTTTCCATTTTCTTTTCAGAGATTCCCTTTCCTCAACACTCCTTCCATACCTCTGAGAACATCAACGGAGAAAGTTTCAATTAGGTGCTAATGGTCTGAAACACCTGTCTTTAACATCTGTTAATCACCCCTTTAACTAGGAAGGCCTGCTCCAGTCCCTGGATATTTCCTAAATAGAACCTAATAGCTGGAAATGAGGGGAAGGGAGGGGAACAGCTGGAATGGCACTAAGGAGCAGGAATCAGCAGTGAATTTTCTGAAATTGCAAATCATAATAATCTGCTATTTTATAGAATCAGAGCCTTTCTCTTTGTGTAATTATGCTTCTGAGTAATAGTTTCAAGTACTATCTAAGGTAAAAAAAAAAGGGCTTCATTTTGGCAAGGTTTTGATGAATACATCAGGAGACTTGCATGTTTATCAAATGGCATAGGTTAGGAAGGAGAGCTAACACATTAGGATTTTAAAATATCTCAAAAACATAAAGCAATGGGTCAAATGAAATAAGATTTAATTTAGGAGAATAAAAGTAAAATCTTATACTTAAATTGAAAATATCTTAAATGTAAGATGGGTATACAAAGGTAAAATTCCATTATACTTTGCCTGATATTTTGTGTTCATCTCTGAGAGGCACATTTAAGTAAGGCAATTAAAAAGAACATTTAGAGAAAAGCACCTAATTATCTGAAGGATCTGTAGTTCATGACAAGTGAAGCTCAGTTGTAAGAACTGGAAATGGTTAGTTTGAAAAAGAGAAGACTTGATTATTAACTTCACATGTTTGAAAGATTATAATAGAAAAAGGTTATCGATTTATTCTTTTGGCCTCGGAAGGAAACATTAGAGAAATAAGTAGAAATCACAAAGAAGCACATTTAGGTTTAATGTAAAGAAAAGCTACCTACAAATTTTAAAGTAAAACAGTAAGGTTCTAGAGGAATTGGACTTTAACTGGGGGTCTTTAGGCAAAGAATGAGTGATTACTTGTCATGTATTTATTGAAGGCAGTTATTTTCAGGTATGGGTTGGATTTGGTGACTATGAGATTACTTACATCTCTGATATTCCATAATTTTGGACTTGTGACACTGAAAGTTTCCATTGATCTTATTCTTGTGTGTATATACATATATGTTACACTTATTCATATGTGTGTATGTTTTCCCCCTGATAGAATGTCAGCTCCTGAGAGCAATTACAATTTTGTTTTGTCTTTGTATCCCTAGCACTTTGCACAACTGTCTGACATTTTTTTCTGAGTTCTTTTCATTTGTACAGTCATATAATGGCAGAGCATGACAGATAAGATTCAATGACCTTTTTTAGTCATAACTAATTCTAATGTATTCATTTTAGATCCTTGTATTACCAGTTGCCTGTGGATCTTCCTTCAAGGATTATATACATTTTAATTTAATGCCTCTGTTTTCAAAAGTTTTCAAAATAATGACACATAAAGTGAGTAATGCTGCCAGCGAGGCAGTATCAAAAATGTGAGTTACTCTCATAACTATTTGAAGCAATATCTTCATTCTTAATCAGTCAATTTTGAAGTCCAGATGATAGCAATCCCATTGTTATTTTCACATTCTTCTAGAAATTATGCATTGAGCAAAATATATGTGCTATTAAAATAGAGGGGAAACAGGCAACTGGAGACCAAAGTGCTAACATGCCATTTGAATGGAAACATATGCTCAAGTGGAAAATGGCCACAGGGGGAAAAATAGGAGTTAGAAGACAAGAAGGTTGGGATTGAGTGACATGTAGCAAGCAACAGGTATGTTTGAGCCCATATAAAATCTGTGATATTTTCCCTCAATTATTTCTTCATTATTTCCATCGCTAGTAAAGATCAGCTGAAATGGCATAGGAAATGGCAGGCTTTAAAATGGTGACTATGAATAGAGACTCTAACATTCTACAAATCATTTGGAATGGGAATTCTCACTGGTTGATGTGTGGAACTATGTCAAAGCTGAATGTGGTTTCTGGGATAATTCATAGCTACAGCTGTCACTACCAGATGGGTTGATGTTGGAGTTTGGTAGAGAGAGGGAGTTTGTCAAGGCTGATAAACAGTGTTTTTCCCAGTTGTCTGGCTTAATGGAGGGACATTTTAGTCAATTCATTTTTAGAGTTCAGTAGAGGAATAACACAGATGGGCAGAAGATCTAGAAAAGGAATCCAAGTTTATTTCTTCAAATTTCTTCACAACACATAAATGAGTTTGGTCAAATTAGAGGGAAATAAAGAAACATTAAAGATAAATGAAATAACCCACCTTCATTCTCTAGAAATTCAGCATGGGCACTTTGTTCCTTTGTATCTCTAAACCTAAAATATTTGTCATAGCCAAACATATTGCATTTGATTTCTGTCAACTATTTTTTAAAATTTTATTTTATTTGCAAAACATATGTATGGGTAATTCTTCAACATTAACCCTTACATAGCTTTCTGTTACAAATTTTTTCCCCCAACTCCCCACCCCTCCCCTAGATGGCAGGATATCTACTACATGTTAATTATGTTAAAATACTTGAGAAATCGAATATATGTATACATATTTCCATACTTATCATTGTTGTGTAAGAAAAATTGTATCTACACAAAAGACATATCAGATAAAAGAAACACAATGTAAGCAAACATCAATCAAGAGTATGAGAATGTCATATTGTGGTCCACATTTCACATCCCTCTCTCTGGGTGTATATGGCTTTCTTCAGTGAACAATTGGAAGTGGTTTGAAACATTTCATTGTTGAAGAGAGCCATGTCCATCAGAATTGATCATCATATAGTATTGTTGTTGCCGTATATAATGATCTCCTGGTTCTGCTCATTTCACTCAGCATCAGTTCATGTAAGTCTCTCCAGGCCTCTCTGAAATCGTCCTGCTGGTTGTTTCTTACAGAACAATAAAATTCCATAATATTCATATACCATAATTTATTCAGCCATTATCCAATTGAAGGGCATCTATTCAGTTTCAAGTTTCTAGCCATTACAAAAAGGGCTGCCACAAACATTCTTGTACATGTGGGGCCCTTTCCTTCCTTTATGATTTCTTTGGGATATAAGCCCAATAGAAACTGATTTCTGTCAACTATTTAGCTCAGGGCAAATTTAAGTGACAGTAAGATACATTCTCTTATCACCCATCTTAATAATTAACTTCTCCCATCAGTTTCTGCAACTTATCACAAGGAAAATTAGCTGAAAATAAAATGGATGGATTATTAAGATAGAAGAGAAAAGGTTTTTTTTTTTGTCCTAGTCATTTGAACATATAAATTTACTAATGAATGGTTTGGTCCATTTATCCAAGGAGAAAAATAAATATCATAAAGGAAAGAGACCCAAAGGAATAATAATTTGAAAGAAGGATATGTAGGGTACACAGAAACATTCTACCTTTCAGCAATGGATCTTTAAATATTCTAGTTAGAAAACAAATATTTCTCAGTCTCTGCCCAAATGAAACCATCAGCAAATTAACAAAAGAGTTATATCATGAACTTGAATTTTTAAGGAGCCAGTAGTGAGCTCATACCGGACAAAACATTATATTGGTACTGGGATCAAATTGTGAACAATAAAATCTTTAACCAGCAACCAAAACAACTAATGTTGGTCATAAATCTCCTTTTAGGGAAAAGTTCAATTTTATTCCATATAGAGTTTACAACATCAGTGACTTACTGGTATCTTCTCTATGTAAAGGTCACTTTGCTAACCAGACCTCAGAATATACACATAAGTAACTCTGATGGTCCTTTGGGATCGGGTCCAACCATGTATGGCACTGGGCAAATCACCATGAGTTAGTCTAATTTTTATGGTTTATGATAACAGGTGATATGACCACTGCTATTTTCGATCCTTTTTTTTTCATTTCCTCATCTATTCATAACTTTCTTTTTCCTTTATCAATTACATTTGTATACATTTCCATTTGATATTCTAGCCTTTTTGCTTAGTTGAATATTTTAACTTTTGCTCTTTGAAATTTTTCATTACATCACAACAAAAGTCACCTTTTCCCATGTTTATTCATCATTTTGATTACTATCATCCCATCTATTCTTGTGGCCGCATCCCTTCATTGGACCTTCTTTTTTTCCCAGTGTAACTTAAAATACAAATGAGCATTTCTTCTCCTCCTCCTCCTTCTCTTCCTCCTCTTTTTCTTTTTTCTTTTCTTCCTCCATTTTAATAAAAAGTTTTGAAATAATGAAGGAGGTCTAATAGTACCCTTGATAAATAAATTGTACTGAATGCTGAAAAAAATTTGAATACTAAACAGCAAGTTTTTTGAAAACAACTCCTTGGGGAATAGCCTCATAGATCTTTTTGTGGTTGTTCAATCATTTTCAGTCTTGTCTGACTCTTCGAGGCTCCATTTGGGGTTTCCTTGACAAAGACACTGGAATGGTTTGCTATTTCTTTCTCCAGATCACTTTACAGATGAGGAAAATTAGGCAAACACAGTCAAATACCTTTTCCAAAGTCATATAGCTAGTAAATATCCGAGGTTAGTTTGGAACTCATGAAGATGAGTCTTCCTGAGTCCAACCCAGAACTCCATCTGCTGTGCCACCTCACTGCTTGTAGATCTTTTACCAACATGCTAGTAAAACATTAATAGTGACTTCCTGTACTGTTCAAAATGCTCAATAACTACAGTTATATAGATTTTTTTCAGGGGGAGAAGAGGATGTTTTGAAACATTTTCCACAGAGGTTACAAGAGATTATCTAGCAGGAAGATTTAAAAACTTAGAATCTTTAAAGGTAGAGACCCATTGAAATAAGTTTTCTTTAAACTTTTGTTTTTGTATTCCATTAGATTTCCAAGGATTTTGACTTGAAAGAACTTCACAGATCAAGTCTATTCAACTTATTTTGTACAAAACGGAAAACGAGAACCAGAGAGTTGAAGTAAGTTGACCTGTTTCCCAGAGAGTAAATGTTTGAGGACAAGGAAAAGGGAAATGACACCACATAATATGGGGAGAGAATATTATCATTGCAGTAGGATTAATTCAATGAAAATTTTGCTTCTGAAACTGACCTCTAACAAGATACAGCTT
The DNA here is from genome assembly GCA_023553655.1 of Myrmecobius fasciatus. Taxonomy (NCBI): domain Eukaryota; kingdom Metazoa; phylum Chordata; class Mammalia; order Dasyuromorphia; family Myrmecobiidae; genus Myrmecobius; species Myrmecobius fasciatus. The sequence goes on along the minus strand of JAJPUD010001680.1, from coordinate 386,040 downwards.
CCTTGTTTCTTTGTTTTCTCCTTTGTTATATGAGGTAGTTGGACTCCAGAGATTCTTTCCAATCCTCCTTCTATGATCCTGTGAGTTGGGATTTAAATAGAAGTCCTCTGTCTAGAAATCCAGTGCACTTGCTTCTGAAATTTCATTGCTTTTAAAATTATACGTTGAGAGCTTTTTTGTTTTTCCTTCCCTTCCTGAAAGATAGCTTTGGTATGATTCAGAGACAAATGACTCATCAACCAGGAGCAGCAGAGAGCAAAACCTGAAGCTGACTGTTAGGACAGTTAATAAGCTCTCCTAAGGAGCCAGCCACCAATGGAGAAAACAAGACATCAACATCAAGGGAAGATGAGACTTTTGGAGAAGCTTAAATAGAAGGATCCACATATTTGATGATGTATATGATTCAATAATTACATTGGGAATCTTTGGGACTAATGAATACACTCTGAAGATTTTCTGTTTTGTTTTCCTTCTATAAAATTTTCTTCTGTAATTTGGCAAACAGTGTGATTTCAGGGGGGCAACTGATGGTCCCAGTATACTAAAATCTCCCAGTTTCTCAGAGAGAGCATATCCGCTAATAAAAGGGAGAATATACCCCCCCCTTTTATTTTTTGCAAGTCTCTGAAATAAGATTTTAAAATGTGTGATTTTCCATTTGGTCTTTTTAATCCTCAAATTCTTTGAAAGTAGATGGAATATTGCATAAATGTGCAAATATGAAACAGAATATGAATAAATGACAAATGATTTTTAAAAATGTACCAAGTACTTTTTTCATATTAATTTTCATTGATGTCATAGGATTATATTTTTTAGAAATGGAAGTAGCCTTTGAGCCCACAGAATGTAATATCTTCACTTTTTAACATGAGGAAATTAAGACACAGAAAGGTTAAATATCTTCTACAGGGTCACCCAGCTAGTCATTTTCTGAGGGAAGACTTGAATTCAGGTGTTCTTTACTACAAATACAATCTCTGTTGTACCAGCGGGTGCCTGAGTGCATTAGGAAATTTTCTTGGCTCATGTTGAATCTTTACAGTAAATAAAATCCACATGAATGCATCTGTACTTAAAATGAAGGCAGTGGCTCCCACTTTTTCTGGAGTTTGAATATTCTATCATTGTTTGCTTGGTTTCATGTCCACCTACAAAAAGAGCAGTCTGTTCAATGAATAGTTTATTTTCATTAAAGGAAAGCTTAAAAAATTCTTTTTCAGAATATTTTGAGAATTTAATGGCATCCCTCGAAATAACTGGAGACATACTAGAATGTCTCAATAACAAGGCTGGGAATTATTAAAGTAAATAATCCTGGCCCTGTCTGCCTTAAACTGACATCTTTTTGCTCAGACTTCACATAGAACTTTGTTTTGTATTTTACTAGTAAAATTATCACAAATTAGCATTTATACAGAAAAATGTGTGCTCCATGAGGGCAGAAACTTATTTTTCTTCATATTAACATTTGTCATGATGCCAGGGGCAAATAGGGGCAACGAGGTGGCACAGTAGATAGAATGCTTACCTGGAATTAGGAAGACCTAAATTCAAATATTACCTCAGATATTTCCTAGCTGTGTGACTCTTGTTAGGTCACTCAAACCTCTATTTTCCATAATTTCCTCATTAGTAAAATATTTTGGCCAAAATTTTGAGGGTTCCCTCTCCCCAGATTGAATCTTTTTGTTTTTTTTTTATTTTTTAACTAGGTAAAAGAGGATATTCTCTCTCTTATTTCTTACCTAGCTTTCCTTAATTACTGATTGTTATATTGTCTCAGTCAAACTGCAACCTTTTAAAGACTTTGGCTTGAAAAGACCAAGGTCTCCCACTGTATCCTGTGCCATCTATAGTTGTAGATATCTTGCCACAGGACCCAGATGAATCCAAAGGAGAAAGTAAGGCTGGTGACTTCACACAACCCTTCCTCCCTTAAATCCAATCAACTTGCATGTCATGGTATCAGCAAGGTCATAGTCCTCTTTGAGAATAGAGGACAAACAACAAAATGTAGATAATAGTAATACTTTACTTTTGATGTTATTATGGGAATCATATAAAATAATAATTGTGGAGTGCTTAGCACAGTGCCTTGCACATAGTAACTGCTTTATAAATGCTAGTTATTATTATTATTATTATGCCATGTACTTAATAGGCCCCTAATAAAGGTTTTTTTACATGCATGAAACCATAATTCTCTCTGGATGTATGTTATCATCTCTTAGACTGTTAAGTTCCATGAAGGCAGATATTTTAATTTAAACATGTATATTCCTCGGCACCTTTTACTTCTCTGAACACAGTAGGTACTTAAATAAGCTTGTTGAATTGATATGAAGGGCAGAAGGCAAGATCTTTGTGGTGTCTTAGTACTGGAGTCTTAAAACATTACAACTAAAAGGAACTTGGAAACTTATTTAATTTGACTCTCTCACACCTTTTTATAGGCTATTGTGGCTTTGTCTGGGTGGTTCAGGTTGATTTGTCTAGATCAATAAACTCATGAATAGCAAATCTGTCACATTTTGAATATCTGTCTTCTGACTTCTAGTCCATTGTTTTTTCTAACAATGCATTGTTTTCAACTGTTGCTTTCTTTCTAAAAAAGTTGAATCTACTAATATTTTGAGAGTCTGAATGCATTCTCAGTCTCCAAAAAAGTCACTGATGAAGCACTGATGAAAAAAAAATATTTTCAAAATGCCTTTGCTTTCTATTACAAACATATCTGAGGATATGGATAAACATAAAAAAGAGTAGGCATTTATATTTGTACAGTTTTCTCCAGAGAGAGAAACTTTAAATCTAAGACTTCTTACTTGTCCTTTTCAAAAAGATAAATCAAACTATTTAATAACTCTATTTTATGGAACTCACTGAACACATCAAAGCCTGGTATGTATAGATTGCACTGAAATCCCTCCCAACTCTGAGATTCTTTTCTCAGCATCATATAATCCCAGAATCACAGTTATAGAGTTGGAAGTGATCTTAGAATTCACCTAATTCAATTCTTTCATTTTATAGATGAGAAAATGGAGTCCCTAGGATATTGAGTAATTCAAACATGGCAACCAGATATTATCCAATAAGAAGAAATTTCATGGAATAAATGGAAAGTCTTATATGATATGCCTGAAAAATAGCATTAGGTAATAAGCACTTAACACACACAAGAGTGAAGGTTAAGGGATGAAGCAGAATCTATCATGCTTCAACTGAAATAATAATGATAATAATTATAAGAAGGGTTTAGTAATCCTAAACTCAGATAAAATAAAAATAATAATATATATAATTTAAAAAGATAAGGAAGAAAACTACATTTTGTGACAAGATATCATAGACAATAAAGCAATGTTGATACTAAACACATATGTACCAAGTGGCATAATATCCAGACTTTTAAAGGAGAAGTTGTAAATTGCAAGAAGAAATAGACTAAACTAATGGAACTATCCCCTCTCAAAAGTCAATAGATCCAACCAAAAAATAAACTAAGAAAGTAAACAGTACATTAGAAAAATTGGGTATGAGAGAGCATTGGAGAAACTGTATGGGAACAGAAAGCAATATGCATTTTGTCAGCAGCACATGCTAACTATACAAAAATAGATCATGTAATAGGGCATCAAAATCAAATGTAAAAAGGCACAAATATTGTATGTATCCTTTTCAGATTATAATGCAATAAAAATTATATTCAACAAAGGTCAGTAGAAAGATCGATTAAAACTTAACTGGAAACAGGGGCAGTTAGATGGAACTGTGAATAGAGTGCCAGCCCTGAAATCTAAATTCAGATACTTAATACTTTCTAGCATTGTGACCCTGGGTAAATCACTTAACTCCAATTGCTTTCCTCCATAATAATAGTAATTAGAAATCAAATAATTTAATCCTAAAGAATGAGTGGATCCATGTGCAAAAATATTTGTGGCAGCCCTTTTTGTAGTGGCAAGAAAATGGAAACTGAATGGAACCCCATCAGTTGGAGAATGGCTTAAGAAGTTATGCATATGAATATTATGGAATATTATTGTTCCATAAGAAATGATCATCAGGATGATTTCAGAGAGGCTTGGAGAGACTTCTATGAACTGATGCTAAATGAAGTAAACAGAACCAGGAGATCATTGCACATGACAATAGCAATATGATATGACGATCAATTCTGATGGATGTGGCTTTTTCAATAATGAAATGATTCAGGCAAATTTCAATGGTCTTGTGATAGGAGAGCCATCTGCATCCAGGGAGAGGACTGTGGGAACTGAGTGTGAATCACAACATAGTATTTTCACTCTTTTTGTTGTTGTGTGCTTGCATTTTGCTTTCTTTCTCATTTTTTTCCCTTTTTGATCTGATTTTTCTTGTGCAGAATGATAATTCTGGAAATATGAATAGAAAAATTGTACATGTTTAACATATTGAATTACTTGCTGTCTAGGGGATGAGATGGGGGAAGAAAGGGTAAAAATTTGGAACACAGGGTTTTTCAAGGGTAAATGCTGAAAATGCATATGTTTTGAAAAGAAAAAGCTTCAATTTTAGGAACAATAATTTCATTAAATTTCATTAAAAAGAATGGCAACAATGAGACAATGTACCAAAATTCCTGGGATGCATGCAAAGCAATATTTAGGAGAAAAATTATTTCTTTAAATCCTTATATCAATAAAATGGAAAAAGAATAGATTGATGAATTGGGCATGCAAATAAAAAAATCACTTGAAAAAGAACAAATTAAAAATCTCGAACTGAGCACTAAACTGGAAATCCTGATTATCAGTGGTGAGATTAATAAAATTGAAAGTAAACATACATACACACATGAGAACTAATAAATAAATTTAGGAATTAGTTTTATGAAAATAATAAACAAACACGATAGATAAACTACTAGCTAATTTGATTTTTTTAAAAAAAGAAAGAAGATAACCAAATATGCAGTGTCAAAAATGGAAAGGGTGAAATCACCAATAAAAAAGAAATTAAAACAATCATTAAGAAATATTTTGACCAAATAAATGCCAATAAGTCTGACAATCTGAGCAAAATCAAGAAATATTCATGAAATATACAAAATATTTAGTTTGACAGATTAGGAAATAGGAACCCTAAATAACCCCATCTTAGAAAAAGAAGTTGTATAAGCCATTAAAGATCTCCCTAAAAAAAAAGATCACAAGTCAGATGGGCCCATGAGTGAATTCTTCCAAAAAGTTAAAGAAAAATTAATTCCAATACTATATAAACTGTTTGGGAAAATAGGTGAAGAAGAAGTCCTACCAAATTCCTTTTATGACACAAATGTGGTGCTGATACCTAAACTGAGAAGAGCTAAAATAGAGAAATAACATTAGAGACCATTTTTGGTAATGAATATTGATACAAAAATTTTGAACAAAATAATAGCAAAATGATTACAGTAATATATCATAAGAATTTTAATCACTATGATCATGTGGGATTTGCAAGAGAAATTCAGGGTTGGGTCAATGTTATTCAAATATTGACATTATATCAATAACAAAGTCAACAGAAATCATATTATTACCTCTATAGATGCTGAAAAAAATCTTTGAAAAAATACATCATCCATTGCTATCAAAAACACTAGAGAATGTAAGAATAAAGGGAGTGTTCCTTAACATAATAAACAGTATACATTTAAAACCATCAGCAAGCATTATCTATAAGGGAGATAAGTTAGAAGCCTTCCTACAATAAAAAGAATGAAACAAGGATGCCACTATCAGCACTCTTATTCAGTGTAGTACTAAAAATTTTAGCTACAGAAATAAGAGAAGAAAAAGAAATTGAAGGTATTAGAATAGGCAATGAGGGGGAGAATTATCATTCTTTGCAGATGATATGATGGTATAGTTACAGAAACCTAGAGAATCAACTAAAAGCTACATGAAATAATTGAAAACTTTAGCATCTCATATATCAAGATAAGGTAAAAATGGATGGGTGATTTAGGCATAAAAAGTGACACCATATTCAAATTAGAAGAACAAGGAATAATCTACCTGTCAGATGTATAGGGAAGGGAAGAATTCATGACCATAAAAGAGACAGAGAGCATTATGAAATTTAAGAAAGATAATTTTGATTATATTAAATTATAACGCTTTTGTATGAAGACAATGTAACCATGATCAAACCATTTTGCAGAACAATTTGAAACTATGCCCAAAGGGTATCAAATTCTGCATAACCTTTGATCTAGCAATACCTAGTCTAGGTCTATATTCCAAAGAGATCATTTAAAAGGGGGAAGAAAGAAGATGGCGGAGTGAAAACGTGACTCTCTGCGTCTCTTCCGATCTTCTCTCAAATCAACAATAAAATAAGCCTCTGAACTGATCTTCAAGTCAATGAATTCAGAAATACTTGGATACTGCTTGCTGATATCTCTGAAGAACTTCACATCAGGTTTGTATAACTTGGACAGAGAGATAAAGAGTGGTGTAGGCTGGAAGTGAGGGTGGGACTCAGCTCATTGTGGCAAAAACTCCAAACTCCAAACTCCAAATACCTGGAGTTTATCTGAGGCACTCGGGACACTCTGCCCAGATTGGGGGCAGGTGTTCTGGCAGACTTGCCTTGTTTAAGGAGTAATTCAGACTTAGTCCTAGCCCCCACCAGCCCAGCACCTTAAATTAATTCGCCAAATTGCCCCAGGGCAAAGAGCTTTAGCCCCCTTTTTCCAAACCTTAAAGAGATATACACTCTGTCCAAAAAAAAAAAAAATGAAGAAGCAAAAGAGAGCTCTCACCATAGGCAGCTTTTATCGAGACAGAGAAGGGCTGACCCAAGATCCTGAGGTTCCTTTAGACAAAACGTCAGAGGATGTTATTAAGGACCATCACTAGTCCCCTTTTCAAAAGGCCTTTCTGGAAGATTGCATACAGAATCTCAAAAGAGAGCTGGAGGATAAATGGGAAAATAAACTGAAGTCAGTACAAGAAAAATATGATGCCCTTCAAAAGAGATATGAAAAAGATACCAATTTTATTGAAAAATAAAATTAGTGAAGTGGAAAAAGAGTGCAATGAACAAATTGGCCAATTACAAAAGGAGCTTAAAAAGGTAACTGAAGAAAATAACACTTTAAAAATAAGAATTGAACAAATGCAAGTGAATGACTCAATAAGACTTCAAGAATCAGTCAAACAAAAACAAAAAAATGAAAAATTAGAAGAAAATATGAAATATCTCCTAGGAAAAACAACTGATTTGGAAAATAGATCTAGGAGAGACAACCTAAGAATTATTGGACTTCCTGAAAGTCATGATTAAAAAAAGAATCTAAACACCATCTTCCAGGAAATCTTGAAAGAAAACTGCCCTGAGATTGTAGAATCAGAAGGCAAAATCACCATTGAAAGAATTCACCAATCACCTCCTGAAAGAGACCCCAAAATTAAAACCCCAAGGAATATCGTGGCTAAATTTCAGGACTATAGCACCAAGGAAAAGATTCTGTTTGCAGCTAGAAAGAAACAATTCAAATACCGAGGATCAATAATTAGAATCACACACGATCTGTCAGCCTCCACATTGAAGGATCGAAGGGCCTGGAACCAGATATTCCAAAGGGCAAAGGAACTTGGATTACAGCCAAGAATAACCTATCCAGCTAGAATGAGCATTATCCTCCAGGGAAGAAGATAGTCATTCAATGATATAGGTGAATTCAACCTATTTCTAATGAAAAGACCAGATCTGAACAAAAAATTCGATATCCAAACACAGAACTCAAGAGATGCATAAAAAGGTAAAAAGGAAAGGACTCTTGAGAACTTTATTTGTACTAGGGGGATGCTTAAAGTTTGGGGGTATAATTAACTAGATATTACTTTGATAATGTGAAAAAGAGAACTAGAGGGGGAAAGGTTGTCATACTGGGGAAAAGAGGGAAAAAGTGGTAAAATAAGATCTAAAAAAAAGGAGGTAAAAACAAGGTAAAATCTCTTGAAGAGGCAAAGAAAACCTAATATAATTGAAAGAAAGAGGGGAGGGAGGTGAGCATTGTGTAAATCTTACTCTCATCAGGTTAGGCTCTAAAAGTGTATATCAGACACTTGATTTCACATAGAAACTTGTCTGTTGCTAGAGGGAAGTGGGAGGGAAAGTAGGAAAAGAAAAGGATAAACTAATAGAAGGGAAAATAGAAGAATCAGGGGAAAGGAATAAAAACAGCGGGAGCAGTTCTAAAGGGTGGAGTATTGTTTGGGGGAGGGGGTCATCAAAAGCAAAGTACTGAGGGGGGGGAAGGGAGAAAGGGAAAAGGAAAGGGGAAAACATAACTTGGGTAAATAAGATGGCAGGAAATAAAGAACTAGTTATTCCAACTGTGAATGTGAATGGGATGAATTCTCCCATAAAGCGGAAGCGGATATCAGACTGGATTAAAAATCAGAATCCCACAATATGTTGTCTACAAGAAACACATCTAAAACATAGTGACACATATAGGATGAAGGTAAAAGGCTGGAGCAGAAAATATTATGCTTCAGGTGAACAAAAAAAAGCAGGGGTAGCAATCCTTATCTCAGATCAAGTAAAAGCCAAGATAGAGCTAATCAAAAGAGATAAGGAAGGAAACTATTTTTTATTAAAGGGTACCATAGATAATGTAGCAATATCAATACTAAATATATATGCACCAAGTGCAATCGCATCCAAATTCCTAGGGGAGAAATTAAGAGAGATGCAAGAAGAAATAGACAGCCAAACCATACTAGTGGGGGATCTCAACCTTGCTCTCTCAGAACTAGATAAATCAAACTACAAAATAAACAAGAAAGAAACTAGGGAGATAAACCAATTGTTAGAAAAGTTAGGTATGATAGATCTATGGAGAAAGTTGAATGGAGACAATAGGGAGTTTACTCTTTTCTCAGCAGTCCATGGAACCTATACAAAAATTGACCATGTGTTAGGGCATAAAAACCTCAAAATCAAATGCAGAAAGGCAGAAATAGTAAATGCATCCTTTTCAGATCATGATGCGATAAAAATCACATGCAATATAAGGCCAGGAGAAAATAGGCCAAAAGTTAATTGGAAATTAAATAATCTAATCCTGAAGAATGAATGGGTGAAAGAGCAAATCATAGACACAATCAATAATTTCACCCAGGAGAATGACAATAAGGAGACAACATACCAAAATTTGTGGGATATGGCCAAAGCAGTTATAAGGGGCAATTTTATATCTCTAGATGCTTACTTGCATAAAACAGAGAAAGAAAACATCAACGAATTGGGCTTATTATTAAAAAAACTAGAAAAAGAACAAATTAAAAACCCTCAATTAAATACCAAATTGGAAATTCTAAAAATAAAAGGAGAAATTAATAAAATTGAAAATAAGAAAACCATTGAATTAATAAATAAAACTAAGAGTTGGTTCTACAAAAAAACCAACAAAATAGATAAGCACTTTAGTTAATTTGGTAAGAAAAAGGAAAGAGGAAAATCAAATTGTTAGTCTCAAGAATGATAAGGGAGAACTTTCCTCCAATGAAGAGGAAATTAGAGCAATAATTAGGAGTTACTTTGCCCAACTTTATGCCAGTAAGTTTGATAATCTAAATGAAATGGAAGAATATCTACAAAAATATAGATTGCCCAGGTTAACAGAAGAGGATATAAATTATTTAAATAGCCCCATATTAGAAAAAGAAATAGAACAAGCTATTAACCAACTCCCTAAGAAAAAATCTCCAGAGCCAGATGGATTTACATGTGAATTCTACCAAACATTCAAAGAACAATTAATTCCAATACTATACAAACTATTTGAGAAAATAGGGACAGAAGGTATACTGCCAAATTCCTTCTATGAGACCGATATAGTGCTGATAGCTAAACCAGTTAGGGTGAAAACAAAGAAAGAAAACTATAGACTAATTTCCCTAATGAATATTGATGCAAAAATTTTAAATAAGATATTAGCAATGAGATTACAGAAAGTCATCCCCAGGATAGTACACTATGACCAAGTAGGATTTATACCAGGGATGCAGGGCTGGTTCAATATTAGGAAAACTATCAGCATAATTAATTATATTAATAACCAATCTAACAAAAACCATATGATTATCTCAATAGATGCAGAAAAAGCATTTGATAAAATCCAACACCCTTTCTTATTAAAAACACTAGAGAGTATAGGAATAAATGGGCTTTTCCTTAAAATGATCAGTAGCATCTATTTAAAACCATCAGCAAGCATCATATGTAATGGAGACAAACTAAAACCATTCCCAATAAGATCAGGAGTGAAACAAGGCTGCCCATTGTCACCATTACTATTTAATATTATATAGAAATGTTAGCTTTAGCAATAAGAGAAGAAAAAGAGATAAAAGGAATCAGAGTAGGTAATGAAGAAACCAAATTATCACTCTTTGCAGATGACATGATGGTATACTTAGAGAACCCTAGAGACTCAACTAAAAAACTACTAGAAACAATTAACAACTTTAGCAAAGTTGCAGGATTCAAAATTAATCCACATAAGTCATCAGCATTTTTATATATTACCAACAAAGTTCAGCAGCAAGAGATACAAAAAGAAATTCCATTCCAAATAACAGATGATAGGATAAAATATTTGGGAATCTATCTGCCAAGGAAAAGTCAGAAACTATATGAACTAAACTACAAAACACTTTCCACACAAATAAAATCAGACCTAATCAATTGGAAAAACATTAAGTGCTCATGGGTAGGCAGAGCGAACATAATAAAAATGACAATACTACCCAAACTAATCTACTTATTTAGTGCCATACCAATCAAACTCTCAAGAAATTACTTTACAGATTTAGAAAAAATAGTAGCAAAGTTCATTTGGAAGAACAAAAGGTCAAGGATTTCAAGGGGATTAATGAAAAAAAAAGGCAGATGAAGGTGGTCTTGCTGTAACAGATCTAAAACTATATTACAAAGCAGCGGTCATCAAAACCATTTGGTACTGGCTAAGAAATAGAGCAGTTGATCAGTGGCACAGGATAGGTTATCAGGACAATCTAGGCAATAACCTTAACAATTTAGTGTTTGATAAACCCAAAGACCCCAGCTTTTGGGATAAGTACTCACTATTTGGCAAAAACTGCTGGGAAAATTGGAAAGTAGTGTGGAAGAAATTAGGGTTTGACCCCTACCCAACACCACAAACCAAGATAAGATCTAAATGGGTTCATGATCTAGATATAAAGAGTGATTTTGTAAGCAAGTTAGAGGAATGTAATATAGTTTACCTCTCAGACCTGTGGAGATGGAATAAATTTATGTCCAAAGAAGATCTGGAATTCCTAATTGAACACCAGATGGATAATTTTGATCATATTAAGTTAAAAAGTTTCTGTACAAATAAAACTAATGCAGACAAGATTAGGAGGGAAGCATCAAATTGGGAAATCATCTTTACATTTAATGGTTCTGATAAAGGTCTCATTTCTAAAATATATAGAGAATTGTCTCAATTATATAAGAATTCAAGCCACTCTTCAATAGATAAGTGGTCAAGGGATATGAACAGATAATTTTCAGATGATGAAATTAAAACCATCTCTAGTCATATGAAAAGTTGCTCCAAATCACTATTGATCAGAGAAATGGAAATTAAGACAACTCTGAGGTACCACTACACACCTGTCACATTGGCTAAAATGACAGGAAAAGATAACGATGAATGTTGGAGGGGATGTGGGAAAACTGGGACACCAATACATTGTTGGTGGAATTGTGAATGGATCCAACCATTCTGGAGAGCAATTTGGGACTATGCTCAAAAAGTGATCAAACTGTGCATACCCTTTGACCCAGCAGTGTTTCTATTGGGCCTATATCCCAAAGAGATCTTAGAAGAGGGAAAGGGCCCCACATGTGCAAGAATGTTTGTGGCAGCCCTTTTTGTAGTGGCTAGAAACTGGAAACTGAAGGGATGCCCATCAATTGGAGAGTGGCTAAATAAATTATGGTATATGAATGTTATGGAATATTATTGCTCTGTAAGAAACGACCAGCAGGACGATTTCAGAGAGGCCTGGAGAGACTTGCATGAACTGATGCTGAGTGAAATGAACAGAACCAGGAGATCATCATACACAGCAACAACAGTATTACATGATGATCAATTCTGATGGATATGGCTCTGTGCAACAAAGAATTGTCTCAAACCAGTTCCAATTGTTCACTGAAGAAAACCATATACACCCAGAGAGAGGGATATGAAATATGGACCACAACGTAACATTTTCATGATCTCTATTGACATTTGCTTGCATTGTGTTGCCTTTCACTGATTTTCTTTTTTTTTCTTGTATATAGGATTTTCCTTGCATAACTTGTCAAGTATTTCAACACTATTAACATGTAGTGGACTTCCTGCCATCTAGGGGAGGGGAGGACACTGGGGGTAAAATTTGTAATGGAAAGCTTTGTAAAGATCAATGCTGGGGAACTACCCATACATATGTTATACAAATAAAAAGCTTTAATAAAAAAAGGGGGGGAGAAAGCTACCTGTGTAAAATATTTATAGAAACTCTTTTTGTGGTGGAAAAAGTTTGAAAATTGAGGGGATGTCCATCAATTGGAGAATGGCTGAACATGCTGTGGTATTTGAATGTTATGAATTACTATTGTGCAATAGGAAATGATAAACAGGCAGATTTCAGAAAAATCTGGAAAGGCTTGTATAAACTGTTACAAAATTAAATGAGCAGAACCATGAAAACATTGTGTTCAGTATCAGCAACATTGTGTGATGGTCAACTATGAATTACTCAACTCTTCTGAGCAACACAATGATCCAAGACAAGTACAAAGAACCAAGAGGAAAATGCTATCCATATTCAGATAACTGTTGAACTCTAATGTAGATCAAATCACATCCTTTCCTCCTTTTGCTTTGTTTCTTCTTTCACAACTGTGACTAAAATGGATGTGTTTTACATGATACACATGTATAAACTATATCAAACAGTCTTTCATCTTTGGGAGGGGAAGGAGAGAAGGAAAAAAATCTAGAGCTTAAAATCAAGTGAAGGTTAATGCCAAAAAATTTTAAACATGTAACTGGGAAAAAATAAAATACTATTGAAAAAAAATCTCTGAATGGTTTCTTTTAGGAGTTCCAAATTGTCAATATGTAGAGACTGTACTCGTACTCTGAATTCCTTCTCAACTCAAGATTATTTTCTAATTTGGTGGGAAACATATTTTTAAAATGCATTTTATTAGATTAATATTCTCTGGTACCTAAAAAAACAAATAACTAACTCTGTCATTAGAAAAAAATTGGGAATAATAAAAGAAATTGAAGCTATGTTTATCTATTTTAAGCCCAATAGATCTTAGCAATCATTTAAGAAAACAAATTCTTGCTGACTGGAAAAATAAGATAGGGGCTATCTAAAGAAAGTCATAATTTATTTTTGTTGGGCTTTTACCGAACTTGGGTTGATTCCACTAAAATAGTAATAAAAGCTTCTCTATGAATTAAAAAATGATCAAAAAAGCCGCTCATCTCTTGTTGTAGTTCAATATTCCATTTTAATGTCCTTGAACTAAAAAAAAAATCATGCTTTTCAAAAGCATTCTAAAAATGCTATTCTGTGCTTTGTCCTTATTGGCTGATTTGAGTTTTACTTTTCTTCTTAGATCTAGGCAAAATTCGACTTCCTCTACAAAGTTTTCTATGAGCACAGTGTCACATGTATAGTAGGTACTAATAAATATGAGTTGGTTGGTGTTTTTGTATTCCAGTACTTTGTGTAGTTCCTGGCACATAGTAGACATATAATAACTGTTGACTTAATCATTGATAAGCTCTTGATTTAATGTGGTTAATAGAAATAATTGAAGGTTGTTATAAATTAAAAATATGCTCTAATATCACTACTTTCAGAGAGACCCATTCTGGAGGAAGAAGACTGGAATATTTGGTGCCATCTCCTCATTATAATCCAGAACTCACTTAGTAGAAGTTATTTGAAATGTAAAATAGAAGTTTCCCTGGAAAAATGGTTCATTTTCCAAAATACTTACTAGAAGAAAATGAAGCTCAGAAAAAAAAAATAACATAATACTGCATTTAATGAGCTCAAGGTATTTGCAGAGAAGTCAGACTAACTTTTAACCTCCTTGTCCTGGTTCAAGGCATTGGAGGTCATCACTGGTCTCAATTTGAAAGAGACATGATTGGGGCATACTTTGTGGCAGCTGTGAGCAATAATCCTGGAATTGTAAAGGCAGAATGATCTTCACATAACTGAGTATTCATCTTTTCAGATCCATAATGCCTCCAGAAACAAGGAAGCAAGTGAATAATATTCTCTGTTTTAGTTCAATTTTATTCTCTTTCTATTTCCATTATTTTGGATTGGCAGATATTGGCATGGATGGTAACATTACTAAAAATGCCAACAACAAGGTGATCCATCTTTATTTTATAGATGGGAAAAAGTAGGCAGAATGGTTTAGTGAATTGTACGAGGTCACATGCTACTTGATGGCAAAGTCAACATTCTACTGTCTTCTTTGAATAAATACTCTCCAAATTTATCTCAGTGAAGTTAGGAGAATTAGGGTGAATTTTCTCATTACATCCATGCATTAGCTGTCAGAATTAATTATAGACCTTCTTGAATAAGAGATACACAACATTCTTAAAAAATCATGAATATTGGTGGATGGGTTTTTTTTTTTTTTGAGTAGCAATTGGATTTAAGTGACTTGTTCAGGATCATACAGTTAGGAAGTATTAAGTGCTGCAGTAGGATTTGAACTTATGTTCTCCTGGCTCCAGGATCAGTGCTCTAACCATTGTACTACCTAGCTGCCCATGAAAGTTAGATCAGTGTTTAATTTCAGAAATGGCATATAAGTGCTTTTATTTAAGGATTTCAAATCATTATTTCTTTTTCCCAGTACCTCTGAGAAAGTAATTATCAGTAGAAGGAAACATTTAAAAGGGTAAAGTTACTTTTTAAAGGTATTAGAGCAGTGGTGCTGGAGTTAGGAGTAATGATTGGGATTATCTGTTGAGAAATCTTCATTTGATTATAGGACATTCCATTTTTTGGAATGAAAGCTTTTTTGGAGGGCAAATTGGGGTTAAAGGACTTGTCCAAGGACCCATAGGTAATAACCATTAAATGTCTGAGAAAGGTTTTGAACTTAGGTACATCCTGATTGCAGAGCGGGTGCTCTATCCATTGCACCATCTAGCTGCTCTATGGAACAAAACCTTTTTAAGGTTCTAATAGTCAAATACCTGAAATGCTACATAGGCATTGCCAAGGACACAGCATGGCATACCAAGAAAGAGCCAGAGTCAGAGGACGTGGATTTTAATTCTTCCTTTTCCACTTATTACCTGTTCCTCATTGGGCAAATCATTTCTCGTCTGTGAGTGTCATTTTCCTCATTGCTAAATGAGAGATTTGAGAGATTTGGATTAGATAAATTCTTTGTCAATTTCAAGACAATCCTCTTAGCAAAGAAACTAAAGAAAATTAGAAGTTGAAAACTCCCAGAGGCTTTTAGATAGTCCCAACCCAAATAAAGTTTCAAATACATTTTCTTTTCCCCTATTCTTCCATTAGCTGAAGTCTTCTACAAAAGCCCATGTTGATGGAAACATTTATTTTAGAAAAAAATTACTTTAAAAATAATCTAATTATCTGAGAGATATTAATTTTTCCTCTAAAGGGAGGAGATAACAAAGATTGTTCTGCTTTCAACTACAGAACCTCCAAGGAATAGGCTTTTTATCAAGTCTTGATATTGTGTGAACTACAACTAAAACTGCAAACTTGACTGTGAGTAAATGAGGAGCATGCAGAGGTTAAAATATCTATCTAATCAGTGACCTCAAAGTGTCCCAATCCTAATGTAATCATGGAGGTTAAGCCAAGACTAGTTTACTTTATTGTGACCTAAAGCATGAAGAAAACAGTCTGTAAAAAGGTTATTTTTAAAAGGAAAATATGATAGTAGCTTCTTCAAATTAATCTATTCTGTTATTATCTATATACATAGTCTGTAATATGGTAAAGTAAAATATTTGGAAATATCTAATAGTTTTTATAGGAATTATAATCAATATAATTTGTTTTCCAGGAATCACAGAATACATCTAGGGATACTTTGCCAAAGTTACCTTTCTTTAATTTCAGGAGGTTCATGAATTGGATATTTTTAAGGTTCTTTCAAATATATTTAATATAATTGGTTTTAATTTTTTGTGATCCTATGTATTTTGTGCTTTTAAGAGCAATTTGAGAAGGGATCTGAGCTGACAAATTTTGACTCTAGGCAAAAGATTGAGTCAGCAGAAACTAATATTGGAAATTCATTTATAGGCAAACTATATAATATACATATTTTTCATTATTGAGTTAAGTAATCTGCACAGAAAGTCTTTTAATGCTCCAATTAAAATTATAAAGAAAAAAATGCTGACAAAGGGTGTTGTCCTTCATTAACATTAATAATGAATCAGGTATTTCAAGCCAATTAGAAGTGACTATAAGAGCTAATAGGAAATAGAAGGGTGAAGAATGAATTGTTGAATGAAGACAGAAACAAAAAGGGAAAAAAAAACAAACAGCTGGATGCTATGGTGCATGCTAGTAGTACCTATTACTAGGGATAGTGAATTTTCTCTCTCCCTTGAACTCAGGAGTTCTGAAATGCAATGTCAGTATTCATCTAAGTTCAGCATAAATAGTATGAGTCCTCAGGAATATGGGATTATCAGTTTGTCTAAAAGGGTGCAAATTTTCCCAGGTTGCAAATGGTATAGATCAAGATTGCCATGCTGATGAGAGTGGGATCAAATTCATGAGTGGCTTCAATGAAATGTGGACACAGTTTTTTTAACATAAAAAAAATAATAAAAGAATCTAAGCCACCATTGAAAATCCCTCGCAAACAGATATGTTTTACTATACCTACAATAATGATTTGACAAAGTAGAGACAGTTCCCTACTGAAACTACTCTTTACTATTAACTCATAAATTATTTCAAAAAGGAATTTCATTGTGGTACAAGAAAACAAGGCTGGTTTTTCTTTCAGCTAGAAATGATCACATAGTCCCCAGAACTATTTTGCCACTTTTTTCTTTCCCAATAAAGAACAAAGCACCCACTCCTAGGGTTTGGCCTTTCTCTATGATTCAGTACATAAATATGAATTTGTTTTCCTTCTTTCTATTATTTGTCTTATTTCCTGTTATTTCTGCTTTCTTCGTCACTCTTTTGCAATGTTCCCTCCACATCCTTGGTGTGTCCAGAGTATCTAATTCCATTCTAACCACTTCCTTCCCATTCATAGTCCAAATGATGTCATAAAAATAATTTATACATGAATGGTCTCTCCTGGAACTCATATTAACATCTACACTAATCCCTCTATATATCCACGGAGATGAAAAGCTGAAAATCCCTCAAGTACTTTGACATTCTTTGTAATTAATGGGACCTTGACCAACATTTATAGCCAGAACTGCTTTTTGATGACCAAGTGGCTAACATTGGCAAGACTCATTCCATGTTTATAACCATACATTACTTAAATTCAGTCCAAATAAAAGAAAATGGAACCAGAAAAGAAATCAGATCTAAGATGATTTACCATAAATATGTTTATTCCTCAATTGATATGATCAAACAAAATTTGAGATATTTCCTCTATTGGAATCAGGAAAATTAGATTAGAATAACATCATGTTTTAAACTTTTTTTTATTTCTAAAAGGATTTTAATAATTGAATTTGAAAGGAAAAAAAGCCCTAGCCGGTCACATCTCAAAATCTGAGTTCCATTTCTTAAAAGCAATATATTAATATTGAATCCTAGAAAGGTTTTTTTCTTTTAATAAAGTTGAAGTCAGGAGTAAACTTTGGGTGCTAGGAGTCCAGTTTTTGTTTTGTGTTTTCCATTTGTGCGAGGGAAGACTTTTTATGCCAAAGCAGATTCTCAATTCATCCCTAAATTATCATTTTCCTTAGAAGAAGCTAAGTGATTTTGCCCATGGTCATACTGCTATTCCATGGAGAAAGCAGAACTGAAAACTAGAATTTCTTAATTTTAGGCCAGCTCTTTCTTCACTGTGCTCTGTTTCTTCTCAGTACTGAAATGATTTTAAAAAAATAAAAGGTAAAATCGTGAGCAGAATGATGTCATTGCAAGGTCTAATATTATATGAGCTGTTGGATTAGAAGCATTTCTTACACCAATACAATAATCTGAATATTATTTTTTTTGTAAAATAAGTGATCCTAGAATAATGTGTAAATTTTTTCTTAAAAAAGCAAAATAAACTTGTTCTCTATTTCTCTTACTCTCCATGGAATTTCATATAATACCATCTTTGACACAAAACTTCTTCCTATAGAGAACTACTTTCAGTATTAACCAATGACTTCCTGAATCTGGACAAAATTCTTGAAGGGAAAATTTTAGCAACCTCAATTTCTTTATTTTTAAATTGAGGATGGTTATGGTTGCCAGCTTCCTGTATACTATAATCTCAAATTATGAAAGTGTATTGTAAAAATCAGCCATTACAAAGACCATTGCAAGTGCAGTATACTGTTATCATTTCAAATAATTATTGCCCATTAGACTGAACTTAGTCATAGTAAGGGCAATTTCATCAATCAGCTTAAAGAAAATAATCACTCTCTGCAAAAATGCTTGCTTCTTCCCAAATTGATTACAGTTTCAATGATAACTTTTGAGGATTTAAAAAAATGTGGAATATAAGCTCCCTGAGGACAAGGACTGCTTCATTTTTGTCTTTGTGTGCACAGTGCCATCAGTATACCAAGCACAGAAAGGTGCTTGGTAAAGTTTGCTAAATTGAATTGTTCCTGTGTCTATTATATAAACTATGGATATTTCTTTAAATGTGAATTTCATTAAAATTTGTTTTCTTATAACCTTTCAATAACCAAACTATGCACTTACAAAAGGAACAATACCTTGAGGTAATTTTTACTTTTTTTTTTTACTTGCCTCAAATTTGATGTTACCTTTATTTAATAGTTTCTTCTCATTTCTTAATCAGATGTTTGTGCTAGTTAGCAGAACTGGAGTAATATATAGTTCTAAGCCATCCCTTGCTTGGCTTAGGAGTATTATTTTTTTTTCCATAAAAGCCCCAACTTTGTGGAAATTATCACACTGTGAAATCTATTAAATCTCACTACTTAATAGATTTCCCTCCTACTCCATTAGGAAGAATGATAGCATCAGAGAATTCATTCTGAATTCTTTGCACACAAGCCTTGACTAGCTATATTAATGAGCAATTTAAAGGCACCCTGTTCCTATAAAGAAACTTTTGATGGCTGCTTAGA